>WJEZ01000538.1:0-26470 GCA_009869925.1 Thalassaphorura encarpata
ATAGTCGTCAAGCGAAGTGGTATGGCAAAACTAGTGCTTCTGCTATGCCTTCCTTGCACTGCACTGTGCATCCAATAGTATAGTGTAGACGCAGACTGTATTTGGCGTATTTTTATTGACGTCTCTATATTCCCAGAAAGAAAATCTTTCAAAGAATGCGTTAGTGTATTAGTCATTAACACGTTGTTGTGTTAGCTGTAGTAGTAGGGTGAATTTAAATACAGTGCAAACCACAAATCTGATTCATTTAAGTTCAGTCAAAGAGGAACCACACGAGCCAACTGCCAGCTCTGATATTTTAACTTTAAGAGGACTATTTTTACATTTTTTTTTAAATAAGATCAGAAGGTATGTATAAAATTATTCTTAATGGACGTACGTATTCACTGTTTTGAATTAACAAATCAATTTTAATTTTAGTAGCTCATATAGCCATGGGACAAGGAGATCATTCCAAGGAATCTACGATCAAAATCAAAGTTCCAAATCCAATCGTCACGTTTATGAATTGCCCACTTGACGAAACAGGTTACAAAAAATTGCAAAAGGAAATTCAACAAGTTATCTGGGGAGCAGAGAGCTACGAACTCCCACCAGACTATTGGATCAATGTCCGCAAAGTCTTTGGATTCTTGGACTCAACTTTAGCCAATGTCACAGAAAATATTCTCAAATACACTTCAGAGAATTGCCCACTTGACGAAACAGGTTACAAAAAATTGCAAAAGGAAATTCAACAAGTTATCTGGGGAGCAGAGAGCTACGAACTCCCACCAGACTATTGGATCAATGTCCGCAAAGTTTTCGGATTCTTGGACTCAACCTTAGCCAACATTACAGAAAATATTCTCAAATACACTTCAGCAGAAGAAACTCAGAACGTGAGGAATCAGTTTTCTTCCCTTGAATCAAATACAATTCAGCTGAGAAAATGCTACGAAATTTTACTTCAAGATGGAAATTCAGAAACGGAGAGAAAATCTTCAATCTCCAATGGAATAACCGCTGGTGGTGAAATCCTTCAATGTTTTACAGATCGTGGTGGAATTTTATATAAAAAGTCCATTCTGACGGCTCCGTATTTGGTAGCTTTTGCTGGGATTTATAAAGGTTTTTGGATTTTATGGGGAAAAGATGATCCAAGTCGCAAAAGGAAGGAAATGGAGCGCTTAGAAAGATACTCTAACAAGTTACAAAAATCAGTGCATTCAAGAGCGACTGGATAATATTAAGATGTTAAGGACTCAGTCTGAATCTTAGTAAGCTAAGAATTTTTGCGAAACTAATATTATATTATAGTACAATTCTCTAAATTCATATTTAATTACAGCAATGTCCACGATTATTCGTATGAGGCACAAGTAAGGAAGGATGTTACTTTTGGTGGAACAATTAATGACTATTATGACAAAAGGCCAAAGGACCAAATTAAATACAAGGTGGCTCCTCTCAACGATCCGAGTGACGCTGATGCGATTGTGGCCGCTTATAAAGAATCTGTCAAAGGGGAATATGAAATATTTTTCAACACGGTGTTAAGGAGTGACGAGGTTGGAGAAGATTAAAATTGAAATGAAGTTCATTTTTATGTAATTTCTGGATGCTGTTGTGCAATAATACTTCAGTCGCATGTCATTTCTGTGTAATGTTCATGTCATTATATATTTCAATATTTTTGTGCTATAACTCGGTCTCATGTCATGTCTGTCATATATTGTACAATGAGTGTGTAGTTCGTAAGCTAATGTAGCAAAAATCTCATAATAACTAAAGAAATGGCAAGTTCAGGTCAGTTAACCTATATTTCAATATTTTTGTGCTATAACTCGGTCTCATGTCATGCCTGTCATATATTGTACAATGAGTGTGTAGTTCGTAAGCTAATGTAGCAAAAATCTCATAATAACTAAAGAAATGGCAAGTTCAGGTCAGTTAACGTCCAATCATCGGCTTCGACTGTGACTTGTCTTATTTCTACTTTTTATGATGATAAAGAACTGAAACTGTGATCTGTAGATGTTGTACAGGATACAAGAATATAAACCTAGAATATAGCCTATCTTAATATATATATTTATTCTTAATTTTAAAAAGCAATGCAACTAAAAGCCGTCTTAATTGCGCCCATCATGTGAGATTGTAATATAATTGCCTTTAGCCTTTGCCTTGCCATGTAAAATATTCCCATGGATTCAGCCGGCGTTGTTCATTTAAACAAATCCCCAAAACTTGACATGACCGTGTTAGTTCAGATAATTTCGTTCAATTTAAATTTAGTATTATAGGCTAATTGGAGTAAAATTAGTCTTTTAGGTTAAGGGCATTTAAATTGTAGACTTACTACTTCCCTACTTAGTAGATTAGTTGAGTCCATTTTGTTTCAAAATCATTATATAGCCAAAATTTAACAATAAAGTCAAATTTTTAAAAGTTATCACAAGTACGACATAAATTGTTGAGAGATGGATAATAAGGATCAAGGTAGACCAGCAACGGCAGGCGTAAGTTGGATCAGAAAAATTTTGAAAATGCCAATATCTTGATCCAAATTCTAAATATAGAAATCCCAGACTTCTAACCGATCGAGAGTTCCTGACATAAATCTTGAGCATATTGAAAGCCGAAATGTCGTTCTGAATGATTCGAATATAGACGAGCATGGAGGAGGAGCTATGTTGCACACGATTAAGGATTACATACCTGACCAGGGGCCAGATCACAAACCAAGCCAACCGAAGACTCGTCTATGTTCGCCAATAAACGATGTGAATGCAGCATCACATACTACGATTCCTCGACCTTCTATAATAAAATGTCAAAATACTAAGAAACCTAATTCAAATGAATTGCCACCTATTACGATGAGGCCATTGAATTACCAACCTGTAAGCTATTCAATTTTTTAAAGTTTAAATATGTAAACGCTTTATAAAATTTTACATCAATTAGCAATGTCGGAATAAAAAAGCCCCAGTTGTTCAAGTTTGTCAACGAAAACCAGTTCCTCCGAGGCGATGCCATCAAAGTCCAAGATCAGATGGGATTAAGACGGACGAAACTTCTGGCGGCATGACAATCAGATGACCTTGCAAATTACAAAGATGGTGAGGAAGAAGATGGTACATGGACTGACTCAGATGGACATGCGATTAAGCAAAAACTTTCCGAGGACTCAATTAAATCTTTGGGTTCAGAATCAAGTGAAAAATTGAAAGCTGCAGCGAAACTCAAATCATCTGAAACTGGAGAGTTGTTACGAAAATCCACAAAATCAAGCTCAGGGTCAAGAAAAGAATCTGTAGTTAGTAAACATGTAACTCGTCGTACCTCAGATTTGGTTGACAATCGTCCATTTCCCGGTCGTCGTATAAGGGAACAGTACGTGGCCTTGAGCGATGACTCAATTTTGTCTGAGGTTGAAGAAAGAGGGAAGCTCAAGCTCAAGCTCAGGGTCATCAACAGAAGGGGAAAAGTTACGCATGGTTGATAATCGTCCAGTTTACCAGCGTATTCGGGAGCGATACGTGGCTTTAAGTGCTGAGTCATTTCATTCTGAGCGAGAAAGTTCTTCAGGGTCAAGCTCTGGGTCAACTGATGAAGATGAGGACGAAGTTGAAGTTGAAGATCAGGTCAAATTCGCGGATGAGGTCAAAGGTGAGGATGATGAGGAGTCGAATTCCAGTTCGGGCAGTTCGGTGGAGTCTGAGATTGAAGTTATGGAGACGTATGATGCCAATGCCAATGCAAACATGGCTCCCAATATAGAACTTACAGATAAGGCTAAAGCCAAAAAATCTTACCATCACCGCCAAGAAGGAAAACATGGTGGCTACTTGGTTCGAGCATGGCCAAATAATTTGACAGAGTTGACTCATGTAAAATCAAAACATTATCATGTTCCTGGTACACGATTCTCCGTTGGAACGATTTTCCCAAATGCCAAGCCCTTGCATATAGTTCCAGCTTCAGAGGACATTGAACGTGGGAAAAGGGATTTTATATTTAGTAATGTAATGAAAGTAAGGCGAATCCCAGCAAAGATTCCGATTCCTCGCTACGTCGACGATGTTAAAGGGAGGACTCATTTATTGGCTCCTTCTGGATTAGCCAGGAATTATGTGTACAAACCTGACTATGGTCGAGTCCCAATGTACATTAAGAAAAGGATGAAAGAAATTGAACAAGAAATGAGGGCAGAAGCAAGGCAGGCGGGTCTGGGTAAGGGCAAAGGTCAAGGCGATGCAACTCAAGCTCAACCGAAGGAGCCGGATGAGGATTGCTACAACGAGTTGGAATGGAGTGCTTATAAAAATTGTGAAAATTATCATCCACCTGAAGATGATCTTGACTTTGAATACGAGGACGATGCACAGTGTAATTGCAAGGGCAATTTCTCTAATCAACCAGGAGAGGATTATGGGATTGACCTGGATGCATTAGAGCCTTTAGAAAATCAAGCAACATGATAAAGGTCAAGAAGATCTTAGCATTGATCTTGATGAATTAGAACCGTTAGAAGAGCAAGTATATTTCGTTGGCGAATTTTTTTCGCCAGATTACTCATAATGTGAAACCTTTTCACTTGATTTGAAGAATAAGCCTATATTGTTTTGTCCGTGTCTTACCGTAGTTATATTTTGTTTTAAAATTTTATCGAAATTTATGTGGAATAAGATCAAAATTTTATTTGAAATAGAAAGCTGGAATTATTCCAATAATCATATTATCCATTTTAATTTTATTCAGCTAAAGAAGACTGCTAATACAAATACATACATAAAGAATGAAAAAGTCCAATTTAAGATTTCAGATTGGTCAAGGTCAGGTCATGGTCCCAAGTAAAACGAATGATTCAAAGTTTTGAATGCCAATAATGTTAATTAATATAAAATGGTGACTCCTTGATCTTGAGGCCTTGTACGTCTTCCACTCCTTGTACTCGGATGTGGGCTTGGGCTTGGAAGGGGAGACCTTGAGCCCGTCACCTCTGGTGATGTGTCTCGACTGGTAAATTCTTGGTCTAGTAAGTTAGGCCCAATAATTATATAGAAAAGGAGAAATTCAATTTCGTCTTCTTACCTTTGCGCCTTCGTCGTAAGACTGAAACTGTCAATAAGAGGACGGCCATTAGGATCAATACTAAACCAACCAGGACCCAAGTAGCTGATCGGTAGGCTGGTGAAGCTCCTTCATGAAAAATTTTAATTAGTAAATTTTATAATGTCAAATGTATGCACATTTTTGAATACCCTCTCTGAATTCTTCTGACATGGGGTCACCATATGCTCCACCCAACCGATTTCCACCAATATAATTAAGCCTTGGCAGAAATTCTGTCCAAAATTGACTCCTATACGGTTGATAGCCCTTCTGTGTAATACGAGCATCCTTCAACCAATAGTGATTTGGTTCAAACTCCGTAAATTTACTCCATTGGACCCACGAATTAGTGCGGGATTGAGATGGTTGACCTTTGATTATAAAATTAGTCCAAAGTTCTTGAATGCGGGTTGAAATCCCACGTTCAATCCCATTAAAATCCTTGCCAATTTGCTCTGTGAATCCCATTCTTCCAAATAGGAACAAAAGAATGGATCCATGCCATGCACCTGAAGAAGTATTGAGAATAAATTCCACAACTTTTAATTTTCAAATGCCCGAAGAGGAATCTTAATTTCATACCTGTGGAATTGATAGATCCACTGTAGATATGAGGATCTGGAGTTTCTTGATCAAATACGTAGGCATAAACTGGATTGGATTGGCGAGATAGAAATTGTGCCGTTAGAATATGCGGAGCAAGGAAATTTGACTCGGTGAAAAACTGAAAATTCAGAAATAAAATTCAAAAACTTTTCATAAAAACTGCAACAAATTATTTTCGACTTACGTCCAACATTTGATCCATGACTGCATTTGCATCATTTGACGTTGGAGTAATAAAAGCGAATTTAGACAACTTCTTTGACAATCAGCCAATTTCGATTCAGCCCTGATCTTTCCAACATTTGTGGAATTATTTCATTTTCAAAGGTTTCCTTGAGCTGGAGTGGTGTCATCCGATAAAGCTGTGGGCGCCGTTCTGTACAGTAAAAAAATATATAAATGAAATGTGTAAATACAATTTTCGCATATTTTTCTTCCTTACTTATCATCAGTAGCCCATCCTTTGAGGATATCCCTGTGATGACTGGAATTCTTGGGAATTCTCCTTTCTCAAGGGCTTCCAACGGACTCCTGGCAATGAATTGAAGATGCTTGGGTAAAAATGTATCAATAATTGGACCAAACGCATCTGTCCCATTGTAAAAATCCACGACACGATAATAAGCTTGCATGATTCGGTTTGTGTCATGATTACGAAGACAATATTGAATTGAGTCTATGCCTGCAGTTGAGCATCCTAATTCACGAGCCATCATAAGAGAAGCATCCTTGACACGATAGCCCATTGCCCAAGGGGCAAGGGATGAGCCAGACATCAGTATTATATTTTGAAATCGATCTGTTAAAAAAAACAGTAAAAACTAATTAACATTCAATTCACAATTTCCCATTTCCTTTTCGCCCTTACAAGTGGCTTTGGGTGAAGTCATATGAAATATAGCACTAGATGCTCCAGCGGAGTGACCCATAAGTGTAACCTTGTTGGGATCACCTCCAAATTCGCGAATATTTTCATGAACCCATTCAATAGCCAAATATTGGTCCAGCAGTCCCATATTTCCAACTGATTTGATATCTTCCAGGCACAAAAATCCTGTGAATAGTGATTTTGAGTATTTATTGATCCAACTATCCGCGATTTTAATTTAACGATTACGGGATGCGTAATTCAATACACTAACCGAAAACGCCCAGTCGGTAATTGAATGTGACGACGACGACATCATTTGCAGCCAATTCTGCTCCGTCATGGAGAGTTGCATCGTATGAATTGTAGAGTTCCCCACCGATGAAAATAACAACAGGAAGCAAAGATCGTTGCCCGCTTGCATACTGCACGCATGGATATATGATTAGGATAGGACATTTAATTTTCGGTGCATGCAATATGCAATATAATGAAAGCATGATGAGAAAACTTTTTAATCAAAACATGACCGACCCATCATATTATGTAAATAATTTATTTTTCTTTACTGGCACTCCTGACTCAAATTTTAGAATTCTGAGGCGAGGCGAATAAAAATCTCAAAATAAGTCGGCTTTCTAAAGTCAGAATGTGCTAAGTAGTATAGGAAAAAAATTAACTAACCTGAGGTGTCCAAACATTCAAAAAAAGACAATCTTCTGAAGTTCTTCCCCTTGCTGTAGGCTGGAGACAACTTGCACCAAATTGAGTTCCATCTATTGTAATATTCCATCCTTCGTGTCGTTGAGGAGGCTGAACAGAATAATTAATTAAACTACTGCATAAATTAAATTTTTCAATGAAAAATAATAAATTGATACACTTACAGCAAATCTTAGTGGACCCAATGGTGGCTTTGCGTAAGGAATTCCCATGTACGCATAAGTACTACTTTCTAAGATCTTCTCAAAATCCAAATATAATTTTTTAATTAAAATTTCCGTATACTATAGGTTGATATGTACAAACAAAAATGGTCAAATTATCTCACCCCTTGAACATTTCCTAATCCTCTTAAACTAACAACGACTGCATGATTGGCTTGAGCAAGAACACAAAACACAAAAATTAAACTTAAAACTACTCTCGTTTCAAGAACGTCTCTCCAACTGTGTCCCATCCTCATTTTGCACACTGAGGATTTATTTTCACTTTTCTTCTTAACAAATCACAATTTCACACTATCTCCAATATGAGGATTGAGGATACAACACGCACATTTTCTCAAACCCTCGTTCCTGTTCCAAAAAAAAAATCTTAGTCCATTTCGGAATATCACCGTCCAAAAAATGACCACATTTCACCCAAAAACAATATTCACTGATATAATTTTCAAATCTTAATTAAAATTAACTTTGTATAACAAAATTAAATTTTGAGACGTACGTTGAAAATAATTCTTGGGCACAGACACAAATTCTACGTACGCAGTTCACGGAATCTAGGAAAATTGTCGTTGCAGAATATTTTGGCGACAAGACGCAAGTGAAAATCGTCAACGTTGACGACGCACCCACCAACAATAATAACACAAACACTAGGCTTGTGAAATTGGATTGCAAGTGTGAGCTGAGGCTAAGGGATTCGTGATGCACCCAACCATTGGATTTTAATTTTTTTCCTATTATCCTACTTATATTTACATTAAACCATTTTTAAAGAGGTAGGTAGGTAGGTTAAAGGTATGATATGCAATATGCAATGTGCAATTGGTCGAATGGTCCACTCACGTCTCTACAGGTGAGTCTAAAAATCAGCAGCACGTACGTACACAAACACCCGCCCCATAACTTCCGGTCTTGCCAGGGATTCTGTTCTGATCTGATCTCCAAATGAGTAAAACTAAAGCCTAAAGCCCATGTATTGCTTTGCTTTGGAATTGGGCGGAAATGACAGATCGGCCATGCATAACATTGCATGACCGTAAAAGAATTCAAAAGTAAGTGGATTACGTGTGTTCACTACAAAAAGTAGTCATGAATATGACCATGCTCTACTCATGACTAAAGTTAAAACTAGCTAACATTACATGGTATTAGGATTACGCATTATATTTTTTGAGTCTAACAATCAAAAGAATCCCGACGCTTGACTAAGTCCCACCTACACAATCTGATTCAAATTAACCTTGTCCTGCCTCTGGTTGATTCATTGCACCAACATCGTAGTATGTGATGTGTTAAAAAATAAGTCAAGGTGCACAGTGGATATTTATTGCAATTTGTTTGTTTACAATAAGAGATGAGAAAACAAGTTTATTTTCAGCATCTTTCTCAATACAACTTATTAGATTTCTGAAGATTCCAATTCTTCTCTTGTTTTGCAGGATATAAATTAAAAAACGATACTAAATTCAACTCAGAACTACATGAATCGTTCAGACTTAAGCTGGTATAAAATTAAAGCTTAGTTTAATTTACTAGAAAACAAAACTAAAGCAAAGCAGATGAATAAATTAAATTGTCGAAACCGGAGAAGGTCAGGGTAATCCATATTATGGTTGAACTTGATTGTTAGATTTGCTTGTCAATGTTTACCTTGATCGAGTGAGGCGCATCAAATTGTATTGAGTTGTAAATAGAGTGTTAAAAATAAACAATGCATCTACTTTCTACATTTGCTTTTATTCTAAAAGTTGCTAAATGCTCGTACTGGAAGACTGGCGGGTACCAAAAGAACCCGAACTGCGTATCAAATTAAATTTCTCGGTACTTATTTTTGAACAAAGAAATTGTTTGTATCCGAATCCGACCAAGGCTATTGAGTGGCATTGAGATTGGATCATTTATTTTGCGAAATTATATGCATGTGTAGAGTTTTTTTTATTAAAATTAGAGTAGATGGCTAAATTGTAGAAGAGTAGATACAAATATTGTTGTTGTGTAATTTTTATGAGTAATCCTACTATCAAACTTTTCAGTTTTTCCAAAATTTGAAATTATGGTTCTTAAATACATATCGTATAAGTTAGGCAGTCTGATTTATTTCCATCCACAATATAATTCACTATTAAAAAATTAAGTGACACAAAACAATACTTATTTTATTTTTCATGCATAAATATCATGATTAACCCATTTAAATTCACTTTCCGTCATTTGACGCTCTGGTTCTGTTAATTACGGCCACTGCTTAGCATTGCATTGCACAGTATAAAGGGAAAATTCGCACTTTTGATTTTAACACCCTGAATAGACAAGACAAGACGACAATCATCACCTTGTCCGACGCGACGCCCTCAACCAATTATTCAGAGCGTGAAAGCAAAACTGTCAAGAAAAACACAAGAAGGGTTATAAATTTAAATTTAAATTTAAGTTATTCCAAGCATATTAACACATTCATGTTTTACGTTCAAGTAAAAGTTTTTCCGCAGATGAACTAAAAAAATTTCGTGTTGATTTCTTCTATTAAAGAAACTGGAACCATACACCCGAATATATACGGAAAACGAATTTAAAGCCATATAATAAAATAGCACATGCTTACATAAAAAACATTGAAAATTTAGATCCCAATTAAGGAAGTTTAATTTTCTCAGCAGGCTAAGATAAGCTGCGTATTTTTAATTACACGCCAAGCATTTCGTTCCCTGTCCTGTCCCATTCCTTATCAAGTTAAACAAAGAATCACAGGAAAAGAACATTTTGATTTTATAATCTAAAGAGGCATCAAAGATTTCCTTTGTCATCAAACTCAAATGGTGCTGCGTCTGATCCTTTGTTGGCTAAAGAAAGTAAATGAGGTAGACATACTAAAAAGTCTAATGAGGACTGTCACGCAACCTTATAAGAATCTCAAAACATGGATGGATGTCACGAAGCCCCTTGGAATTTTTCCAAGAGATGTGAATTCGAATTGCGAATGAAACATTTTGCATTTTGCATGAGATCTGTTGCGAGGAATAAATTCTGCAATGATAATTGGTGAATAAGAATTTACTTTTTGCAATGCTAGCACAAGCACAACATATGCAAAGTTAACGACTGAGTTGAACTGAAGATAAAATCCTTGACCGTGTGTTCTAGTCCGTGTCCAAGAAAGAGCGAACGAACGATCTGCATCAATCTGAGTTTACATTTACATGTGTGGCTTACATTAAAGATGACATGACTAAAAATGAAAGGAAAAGATGCATAAAAACCTCAGGAAACTTAAAGTTTTAAGTTCTTATTACTGATTTCTTCACTATTCTTTAAAATTTAGCCATTCCAGATTTAATGATGGGTCTAGGAAAGTTTCATTCGACCAGAACTATTTTTAGTGCATTCCAAAAAACGGGAAAATATTTTGAATTGTCTCTGTGATTATTTGTCAACTAATTTTCAAGTTGACAAATTAAGTTAATTGGCAAATGGAATCCAAACATACGACCGACTAACGCCCTTGTCGTAATATGATCAAGACAATAATAAGCCAACCTTGATGCAAAAACAATGAAAGAAGACGGTACGGATGACTTAGACGCCCATTGTTACAAAAATATTATTTACTTTATTTAATTTATTTGATTGCGCATTTCCGCGTGTACTTTAAAGCTCGAACAGTTGCTAGTTGTTTGGAAAATGTTGCAATGCATAGTGAGTATGCTAGTCAATAATATTAAAAACTAATTAGAAAAATGAATGCTCGAATGCCGCTAACAATTTCGGAGGGACTGAATTGACGGACATATCAGTGTCTGTACATGGAATAATCGTGATCCATTAACTCAACATGGTTATTTATTTTCCAAGGGATAGATAAATCAATTGAATAGATCGAAATTAAATGATAGATGGTTATGTTTTAAAACTAAAATTAAAAAGTTGACTAGATGTTTCATCACTCGTTCATCAGTGGTTTCACTAATTTATTGTCCGAGCGGAATAGTGACGTAGTATTGGCCAATGATCCTAAAAGAAAATTCATAGTTGGTTAACTCTGGCTTTCATGTACGAATTACTTTCTTGGATTTCCGAATAATATATACTACAAAATAAATGATGCGTTTACCCCTGGTTAATGAATTCTCCCATCCTAGCTGGATTTGCGCAAGCACAGCGACCAAACTTGTAATTATTGTAATCTTGGCATGGGCAGGCTAAATATTCTTTTCCGTAGATAGAGTTTGCAAAATACTCAACTGCTTTTATGTGACTGCAAACGCCTAGATATAATGAAACGTTAAAATTTCTGAATTTCAATTTCATGATTCACAGCCGAAGTTCTCGTACCGAGAATAGTTAATTCTCCAGCGACAGGAGCTGAACATCCTGGCTGGTTTTCACCTCCGTTAGGGAAGAAATCAACGTGTCCTGATTTTCTAGTTATTCCAAAGTGGTTAATATAATCTCCCATATTAGTGTGAATCTAAGTATAAAGTACAATTACAAGACTACTTTTTCTTGTATTCCCGAGATTAATGTTAAGAATTCTCACCACATCTACAAATGAAGCGTCACCAAAATCAAGACGATACTCATCGGGTTTATCAGCAAAACCTGGTCCAGCTGGATCCAATCCTACGAAACAAAAATACAGACCACGTAATAAAATGTCAAATTGCTCGTGGAAAATTATTTAGAATTTACCAGTTAAACGGGAAACTTTTTCTCCAAGAACCTCAGATGCAAAATGAGCAGCAGTGGCTGAGACATGAGCTCCTAAGCTGAATCCAACCAAACGAACATCCTTCAAGCTTTGGATGTATCCAGAATTCTTAAGGTAAATTAAAAATTCTGCAACACGAAGTCCAACCTTCTCAACATTCTTAGCGCTGTCAAAATAATTGAGTTGGCGTCCAAGGGCGCGCCAGTCAACAAATACCAAATTTTCTGGACGTTTTGCCTCTGCGTAAGCTATTTAAAAATAAAACAAAAATATTCTTAAAAGGTTTTGTTCCAGTGCAACTTTTTGAACGAAATAATTCCAAAATGGTAAGTTTCTTCTAGAGATCATTGAATTTCCACAATAAGAATATTCTCACCGCTCACGATAGTTTTGGTCGTCGACATTGCGCCCCCAGTGCCGTCTTCGGAATATCCATGTATCACAACAATTGTCTTTTGATTTTTGTCCCAACTGGATTCTTCAAAGGAAGAATCTTCTGGTTTAAGTACTTGGTCAACGTATCCACTATGAACAAAGTTGTGTGATTAGGATTTTCCTTGGTTAACCTTACTGTTTAAAATTAAATTGTACTTATAACAGAGAAATCTTACTTTCCGGCATTACTGAGAGTAAATATTATGTTTTCGACATCCGTGCCGAGATTGAAAAGACCCCAGCCTTGCAGAGGCGCCTGTTATAAATATTTTTTTTTGTCTATTGTATTACAAGCATAAGCTTCGACAAATAGATAATTTATCTTACGGTTGCAGCAATCGTGGCAACACCGAAATAAACTGCAAGAAAACGGGAAAAATTTATCATGATTCAAGATTTCGGAAGCGATAAGCTGGTTATGTGTTGTATGGTTGAACGAAGTTAAGCTGATGATGATTATGAATTTTAGCTCTGTCTTATATACTAGTAATCCTCAAAGGCCTGACCACAAATTCTAGTCAGATCTTATTTTGTTCGAACAATGAAGTGACGAGGAACACAACATCTGTGTTGATTCATTTTCGAATTACTACACTCAAATATTTACGATATTCCTACCGCAAATACGTAACAGGGCATGTTCTACACAGAATTTGTGCTAGCAGTATTGGCACTTGACTTTGGATGAAAGTTCAATTGGAGCAATAGACCTTTGACTGAATTCAAGTTCAAGACGAAGTCAAATTTAGAGAAAAGAGACAACGGCTGTCTAAATAAAACAATCTTCGGTTCAAATGCTAAGAGGATTCTTAAATTAAGCGACATGTCAACAAGTTAAACTTGATTTTAGATTTGGATGAAAGTTCAATTGGTGTAATTGACCTTTGGCTGAATTTAAAATGAAGCGAAGGTAAGAGAAAATCTCCAGTTCAAACGTTGAAAGAATTCTTAATTTCATCATGAAATCACCAAATTATAATATAATACATGTTATTAAGCCCATCACATAGCCTAAAGTTAATGCTACTGTTTCTATAATTTTCTTTATTGTCCCTTCAGCATAGTATTATCTGTTTTACAACTTTTGTCTGGGCTTGATTAATTGTAGCGTATCATATCTATTTAGTTTGGCAAGTGGATAAATACTTTAATAGAAGGCTACGTAATTCCGTACCTTTGTAAGGTCATGTTATTATCCTTATCGTGTCAAGTTAAAACTATGATATAATACCGTAGTGATGTTCCAATCGAAGCCAACTTTCCCTCAGCGTATTGATGAATTAACTATAAGCGCTTTTTAGTCATGTTAAAAATCTGATAAATTTAAAACATTCTTAAAGTTTTCCTAGTTTCTCATCATTTATCCAGCTTTGGTCATGGAGAATAGTAAAATATTTTTCATAAATCGTCTATTTTTGTTGAGTTGAATTAATTTTCATGTATTTATTTCCAGGCAATACAATTGAATTGCTCTCAAATCGATTGATTTATCATAAGCTCAGTTGGAATGATTTGGACAATTTTATCAAATGGTGGACGAATGCTGAGGTGATGAAATTTTATGCTGAAGAGACGCCCAAATTGGAAGACGCAAAGAGTCAATTTGAGAAAAGAATGAAAGAAAATGAACAAACTCTTCATCCCCATTTGGGAAGATACACAGTTAGTCTCAAGAACTCAGAAACATTTATTGGGTTCTTGATGTTAATCAGTTTGGAAGACGGACAGCAGCATGCAGCTGAAGTTGGATATGGAATTATGCCAGAGTTTTTTGGTCAAGGCTATGGGGGAGAAATGCTCAATACATCCATTAAATTAGCCAAAGGAATCTCTCAGCTCAGAAAGTTAGTTGCCACAGCTCATCCCGAGAATTCACCGTCTATAAAATTACTGACCAAGTATGGATTTCAATTCTGTGGGTCAGGTATTGATAACGAAGGATTGATATGCAATAATTATGAACTCAGTCTTGTTTAATAAATGAGTGTGTCAAGGATAAAAGAAAATCTATTGCCAAGCTATTTCCCGTAAGGGAAAAATTTATTAATTCGGATAGAGCATAAAATAAAATAATGACTAGACATTCCATCACTCGATCTTCATTAGTTTCATTGTCCAAGAGGAANAAAAATTTATTAATTCGGATAGAGCATAAAATAAAATAATGACTAGACATTCCATCACTCGATCTTCATTAGTTTCATTGTCCAAGAGGAATGGTTATATAGTACAAGCCAGTTGTCCTAACACAATAAAAATTGGTCGTTAATTCAAAGTTTGAAATAAAAAATTCATAAACAGATGAACCCTTACTCTTGGTCTACAAATTCTCCCATCTTGGCCGGATTTGCACAAGCGCAACGACCCAATTTGTAAGACTCGTAGTCTTTGCAAGGGCAAGCTAAATATTCTTTGCCAGCAATTGACTTGGCAAAGTATTCTGCAGCTTTCAAGTGGCTGCAAACACCTATAGATTTGAAAGATGAAATATATTAGAGACTTTACTTCAAACGGTCTTAAAGCAGTTGAGTATTTTGTTGTGTACCAAGGATAGTCAATTCTCCAGCAACAGGAACTGCACATCCGGGTTGGTTTTCACCTCCGTTAGGGTAAAAATCTACATGTCCTGATTTTCTTGTAATTCCAAAATGGTTAATGTAATCTCCCATATTAGTGTGGATCTAAAATCATAATAAAGTATTATTAGTATTAAAGTAAAGTTATAATATTATCTTGTATTCCCGAGGCTTAATGTTAAAAATCCTTACCACGTCAACAAATGATGCGTCTCCAGCATCAAGACGATATTCGTCTGGTTTATCAGCAAAGCCTGGTCCAGCAGGGTCCAATCCTTACAAAATATGATTAAAAATTATAAGAAAAACGTTGCTGACAAGAATAATTCCACAGAACGTCTTCGTCTTACCAGTTAAACGGGAAACTTGCTCTCCAAGAACTTCAGATGCAAATTGAGCAGCAGTGGCTGAGACGTGAGCTCCTAAGCTGAATCCAACAAAACGAACATCCTTTAAGCTTTGGGTGTATCCAGAATTCTTAAGGTAAATTAAAAATTCTGCAACACGAAGTCCAACCTTCTCAACATTCTTTGCGCTGTCAAAATAATTGAGTTGGCGTCCAAGGTTGCTCCAATCCACAAATACTAAATTTTCTGGACGTTTTGCCTCTGTGTAAGCTATTTAAAAGGATAACAAAAATTATTTGAATTTCTTTTATAGTGTAAGATCAATCATACCATCTACGATTTTCTTTGTTGGAGACATTGCACCTCCGCTACCGTTTTCCGCGTATCCGTGAATTACGATAATGGTCTTTTGATTTTTGTCCCAGCTGGATCCGTAGAAGGAAGAAGAATCTTCAGGTTTTAAAACTTGTTCCTTGTATCCGCTGTAAACAAGAATTTATAGTTACAAATTAGTAATTTTGTGTTTCGGCTAGATTTAGATTTGGAAATGTTCAAAATTAAATTAGAAAATAAATTCAAGCTTACTTTCCAACATTGCTGAGAGTAAATATTATTTTGTCTACATCCGTGCCGAGGTTGAACATGCCCCATCCTTGTAGGGGTGCCTGGAAAATAAAAAATAATTAAAAACTTTACGAATAACTAGATATGAGAAAATTGCTTGATTTTTATTTACAGCCAATGAGGCTCCGAGGAAAATCCCAAGTAAAAAGATTTGCATCATTCTAGATATTATACTTCCTGATCTTTGTAGAATCGTATGAGCATTAAATGTGATAAATGTGATAAGTGCTACTGATAATTTAATAGAGTCAAACCTGAAGCTTATATACTCACTAGCTTCCATGATCTGACCACAACCGCATTCAAATAATATTCTTTTCTTATGGAATAATGAATCAGCAGTTGTGTTTATTCATTTCCCCATTAAAATCTTTATTGTACACAATTTGTTGGCTGTGAATTAGTTGATAAACAAACAAATTTGGATTTTGACACAAAAAATACGTAAGCAATACATTGCTAAATAGTTCTGGATGAAAGTTCAATGAGGCCTAATAGACCTTTGACTGATCTAATGTATCAACTAGCACTTTTAATGGTTAAGGCTGGTTTGAACTTCAGATTTTATTATAAAGACATGAACACTCATCCTAAACTTAAAATAGATCCGGTTCAATTGGCGATATATCTAATATTGCAGGTGCCTGCCAAGTCAAGTATTTTTCTCCGGGAGGAGAGAATTCTTCAATAATTATTAGCCTTTCATCGTCTGCATAGCTCTATCGCGTCCAGCCTTATTTGCATTCATTGTTGATTTTATTTCTCCTGGAGTTCTCATATCTCCCCAGCCCTTTCTAGCATGTGCAGATGAGGAAACTGGACTTCGATGATTTTTCGACTGCTCACGGAATGCAGAAATTGCACCAGCCAATTTCGGATTCCCAGTTCTCATTGTCGCCTTATAGTTTGCAGCTTCATGCGCACTAAATAAAAAAATTATTCTGGTTATTTTTTAATACTGTATAACTAATTTTATAAACTTGTAACCTCTGCTAAATTCCGATTTACTTGAATTAAATTTAATTTAATTTAAAAACAGAACTCACGCTAAATTTCCGCCTTTCAGATTATCTTTTTTCATTTGATTGTAACTGGAGCTGAAATCTTTAATTGCACCAATGGTTTGACGAGGATTTGAAACAAAGGAACGTCCCAAAGTTCCCAATCCAGTCCGATGTCCAGTTTCGTCTCTTCCACGGATTGTGGTCACTTTATTAAAATTGTGTCCCACTTGCTTACCGAATGATTTAGTTTTACCCCAAGCTTGAGAAAACCAGCCTTGTTCTTGGCCATGTCCAATGCTAACAACGACAAGGAAAAATAGTACCTAAGAAAATAATTTTCGAATTCATTTTGATTAATAAAATTGTTAAATTTATAATTATATTTTATGTTAATAAGTTTAAGGTTGAAATTGTAATGATGCAGAATGCAGAGTTTTTGCTCGTTTATATTAGCACAGCAAATGCGACTCTTTCCCATTAATTTGACCTCTTGAGATAACCCCAGATTTCCCAAGAAGTACTCGAATTTCCTGCAAATTTATTGCAGAGTAGATTAAAGAATCTTGCACAGCTGTACTACAGTGTGCAGAAATTTATTCAATTTATCTATCTTATCTCGAAGTAATAATTAGTCTCTAAAAATATTTATTCACAACTCACAAGAAAAATCTACTTCGGCAATATTGAAGGAATTCAGAATTGAATATCCAGTAATTTATTTTATTGACTCAGATTGATTACTTTCCACTGAATGCATTGGCTCTCATGTATTGAGACACAAGGTCGCCTTGTGCCTCGAGCAAACTTCCCCAGTCAATCCATTTGCACTCTGGGACATCTGATGCAGGAGTCTTATTATCAGGTATTGCCAAAACATTCAGACAATTTTTCACTTGCTGGGAGAGTTCACCTTGATAAGTTTGAGCTTTCCGATTTGCCAATTCCTCAATGTATTCCACTTTGAGTTCCTGGTCTGCAGGTGTGAGTGCCGTCCAATCTATACCCTGACACTCCGGGATCTGAGAATTTAGGGTTCTCCATTTCGTTTAAAGCTTCCAGACATCCTTTGACTTGCTGGGATAGCCCGTCTAATATAAATACATAATGAGATTTCTAGTTAAGTAATACAACTATTTAATGTGCAGAGGAAGATAAAAACCTTACAGCCTTGCCCAAGGGAAGTCCCAATGAAGACAGATAGAAATATAATGGAAGTTAGTGCTGTTAACATTTTTATTTCTAAAAATTCAACCCTAGTTACACAAAACCTTTCGAAAATTGTAAAATTCTACAACTAACCACAGTTTTAAACTTAAATAGCTATAAATACAAAGTCCTGGGGAAAATTAACAGTTGAAGACCAAAGGCTTATCAATATTAATTAATCAGAAGCACGGATGGGTGTATGGAATTGACGTTAATTAGGATCAATCGAAGGGCGTAATTCAATCGGGCAAAGCACTGGAAGGTCTCTTGAATTGTAATTAACCTAATTATGCACTTCAGCTTTAAAATTTCTGCAATTGTACGCAAGGTTATCGCGTTACCACAGAGGGTCTCATCAATAGCATTAGCTTTTAACATTAACTGAATTACAGAAACCTGCGTACTTGGTGAGCGGAAAATTTGTTAGTAAATTGACCATCACTACGATTATCCACTAAACACCTTGGTCCACGTGCCACGTACGAACTAAATGTTTTTTCTGTTTTGTCTCTCTAATTCCATGAATAATTAGCGACGATTCAGACTAGAACAAGGCAAGGCGGCCGAGCACAAATAAATATGGATCAATAATGACACAAACCAATTTCCGTATAAACTTATGGTATATCGAGTTTCAACATAAGACTAGAAAAATCTCCCTGAAGAGAGTTTATTGTTTGAACAGTGGAGGGCCAAGGAACCTCCAGGCCAAGCGAACAAGTTAGTTTATTTGGTTAGACATTTCCCTTGGGCGATTAGTTTTAAGAACACGAACAAACATCCATTTCGTATTGCAATCATGGAAGAATTGGATTTCTGGCTATTACGGTTTCATAGTCGAACTGGTAAACATTCTCCAGATCACCACTGTTTGTAACATGAATTTATTTTTCCAAACAGTTTTCGTTCTCATCAGTAGTTCAACTGGAAATTCTCAGCAGGTGCAAAATTTTGAAGTAACAAATTTAAATTTTGTTTTATCACTTGAGAAGTACAAATTTATTAATTTAGTCATTCCGGAAGATTTTGAATTTACTACAAGTCCAATATATCCAATTACCTTCACAACTATTCCGAAACGAGAAAATTGGACAGAGCTTTATGAAACTAAACCCAGAGTTCCGTCTCGTACGTGTGGTTTAGTCCATTACATCATAGTCAGCCCGAAATCAACAGCGAATCAAATCATTCGATCAATTCTTTCCGTGCAGAATGTCAGACTGATATTAGGTTCAAAAATTGACCTGAGTACTATTGACTTGCATGTGATCACATCTGAAATGAGTTGGACATATTTTGAGTTCACAGTTGAGACTAAATTGAATCTAGTCATTTGGAAAATTGCTGCTACTGCTGCTGTTGGCTACGAAATTGTGTCATTTCAGACTTATGGCGACGACCAAGTCCAATATCCTATATCAGAATTCTCACTGGAAAATTACTGGAGCTATATTCGTCGTTCCAAGCTTAGAATAAACCTCGAGCATATAACCAATGTTCATCCAACCAGTTGTAACATGGACAGGAAGAAAATTCGGACTGCAAACAAGGAGGACTATTTGAACCCTAACACCACAATTCCAGATACATTTATCATTCCATTACTTCTTGGTCAAAATTTCGCGACCAATTCTTCAATGTATATCTGGGTACACTTTTGCAGAAAACTAAATTCGTTCATCGCGAATCATTACATCACTGCCACGGTTATTACAAGATTCTCGCTATTTGTGACTGGATCCCATCGATTTTCATTCATTTCATGCTACAAACCCCAGAGTGGAATAATTTCTTTCCAAGCTTACGTCATTCCCTTCATGGTGAATTTATGGATTACATTGGCAGTGGCTATTGTCATAACATGGGCACTTGTAACCATCGTCAGTTGGTCAACTAACGTTCAAATCTTGGCATTTTTTCATCATCCCAATTTGCCTTGTTGAACAAAGTGCACATATTCCAAATTATTTGGCAAAATCTAAATGGTTCAACATTGTATTTTTGACGTGGCTCATGGCTGGTATTGTGATCACGAATGGATACAAGGGAATCGTTACGACAGACATTATTGCCCCAAGACATCAAACGCTCGTGGAAACAAATGAAGGAAATTATCGATTTGGATATAAAATTGTATTCTCAAGGGAACAAACATTCCGATTTCAATTTTGCTATGTATTTACGTTACAAAAGTGGGAACGCGACAAACATATTTCGCGGCAAAAATATTCAAGGAATGATTGATTCATTCAGAAACTTTTATTTCAGATCAACTTCATTCGGAGCTGCATTCATTTCTGCAAATAGCACTCCAGGGTTAGAAAAATCAAAGGAATGGAGATTAACTCAAAAATTATACCAACAATTGGAACTTCCATTTAAAGTAGATTCGAAAGACACGTTAGAATTAGAAGCTGCATTAAAATGCAATCGTTCGGCTCTCATTGCACCAACGACAATTATTAGAACAATGCCAAGGTCCATGAGAAGAAGCACTGATGATATTTTGACTACTTTTGAAATGTGGGAAATCAATCATGGGTCTGTTAAAGCATATGTTAGCCCAAGATTTCAAATGGTATTACATTCCGGACTATACGATTGGTGGGTCAATCGATTGAATCGAAGGGGAAAGGGCAAATCAAGAGGTCAATCTGTGGAAGAAGAAATTGCAGTTGATTTGACCTCTAACATTGTCATAGTTTTCATTGTGTTCATTGGCGGATGTTGTTTCTGCTTTGGAGTTTTCCTTGTGGAAATATTTTGCAGAAATTGCAGAAAGAAAAAGTTGCAAAAACTTAGACAAAGGTTGTACGTCCGAAGAATTACAGTGGTATCAGTTGCACCATGAAATTAAGATAATTTATATACACTAAAGGCTGAAAGAGAAATTGAACCCATTTCTGAATTCTGTATGTAATTCTTATGCTTGACATGTATTATGCCAAATGAAATCAAAACACTTTATTACGAATTAACTAATATTGTAATAAAATGTCCTATGGCTTCTTATGGATGCGTTTAAACAGATATGCTTTATCAATTATTCACTAACGTATTGCATTCAGTGTTGGGAAAACGAATAATAAGATTCAATTTGAGTATGCTCGCTGTGGCCCATTTCAATAGCGTGTGTATATTAAACTTGCATCGTCAAGAATTCAGTTATGAAATATTTTACTGTCGAACCATTCAATCTAACATTTCCTTCATACGCCTTTAATTCAATTAGCAGCAGCAAAATGCTATTTTTTTAGTTAGAAATTATTTAATAATTACTATTTAGCTACACTACTCTCTAAATCGCTGACAAAGAACAAAAATAACAAAAAAACAAAGACACTTCCTGAGTCAAGTCAAACATTTTCTTGAAGACCAGATAAATTGTCTGATTTCGACCGATAGCCTAACCTGACTCAAGAGCGACAGCCATGGCATATCAAACATTTGCATCTCCTGGTTTTCGTTTATATTGGCCTATTCCGTCTTGATTCTTTTGCCCAACAATTCCAACATGTGGACTTGGGTCAGGACTTGTAACAAAAGCACTGCCACCACTCGCTACTAAAGAATTAGCTCCAGGTGTTGATACTGGAAGATCATCACGTCGTGAACCCGCTCCAGAGCTTGATGCAACAAAAGTTGCTTCAGCATCACTAGTGCTATTTAATCTCCTTTCATCATATTCGTACAAACTTTGATGTCGCTGATTGCGCTGTAGTATATCTCGCTCTGAGTGATTAGTCTTCAACATACTACTGGGTGAAAAATCCAATAATGTTCTTGGTCTCCCGCCGAGCCCAACTCTTTTATCTAGGACTCTGTTAACTTTTTCTTCAACCATAAATCCCATCAGATCTTTCCGAGTGATTATTCCCATGACTTGATTGTGTGCATCTGTAATGACCAAATGACGAAGACCAAGGACCCGAAATACTTGATATGTTCTGTACAGGGAGAATTGGAATGGAAGAGTTTGTGAAGATGTATCGATATAAGGCAGCTGAAAATAAAATTTTCATTTAGAATTCGAAATCTTTGAAAGAATTTAGACGAATTACCAAATTCACACGAATACCCTCAAATTCAGGTTGTTCAGCATAATTATTCAGAATTTGATTTGTGACAGCAGTGTCTTCTAATTTGGATGAACTGTACTGAGAATAATAAATATAATAAATTAAGCAAAGCCTCATTTCAAAGTAAAAAGAAACTTACTTCTGGATAAGAAATCCTAATTCTATCAATGTCTTCATTGTTGATTTCAGTAACGTCAAAATTCACAGTCTTGGTGAGTAGGATTGTAAGTTCCATTCTACTCAATATTATAAGGTAAAACTCCAATCAATAAAATTGCTTTATTTCGTCTTACCTTGTTATCATTCCAAGAAAAGTTCTCCTAAAGCCATATCCAGTCTCAACAACAGGAAAAGCACCGTGATTGGTGTCTAGTAAAAGATTAGCGAGAAATTGCAAAGACTCGCTGACATTCACACAGTGCACAGGGGCTGTCATTACGTCTGCTGCTTTGAAAAGTTCCAAATTCAATCTAAAAACGGAAAAAGACTCAGTTTCTGGCATTTTCTCAAAAATTGCTTTAAACTTACAATTTTCCATTTTTGTAGAGAATCAAATCGTCATCCAAGTATGGAATACATTTAAATTCCAGCAAAGAATGATACAATGGATGAGTAAATATACCCCCGATAAACTTTGCCAAAATGACCACAATCATTATGAGAAGAAGAAACGTTGACATCATTTGTCATCTCCATCTAAAATTTGCAAAAATATTTGAGTGAAAAATGCATTTGCGATGGAATTAAGCCAAATGTGAAATTAAACTGACCAACATGACCGCTGACGTTACAGGCAATCGGGTCGTACCAGCTGTGAAAGAAGCTGCACCTAGCAAGGCAAATACTCCAGGATCCATCCATTCCCAATTTTCCAAATCTTCCGAAGTCAATTCAACCTTGCCAAAAGCATCACATAACAATCGGCCAAAGAGTCGTCCAATAAAGTGCTCCTATAGCTCTATTAAAAATTAAAGGTGAGTAAAAATTTACATCATGAAATTTTAAAATTTACATTTGAGGAATAAGAAGTCCACTAGCAAGAAAACACTGAGAACCCCAACTAGCAAATAGGAAGAAAAATCCAAGAATTATTGTAAGAGATGAAGCAGTGAATACAGAAGCCGTTTTTCGAGAGAATAAATTTCGAATCATTTGTTCCCAAGTTCCAAACATGAGAGAAGCAACTGGAGACAATTAAAATAAATCAATTAGTACAAACAAATTAAATTTCTAGCATAATTAAAACATTAAAATTTTCTTACATTCCTCAAAACCACCTTTCTGGCGAACGATTTTTCCATTGTTAGAAAAAGTTATGTCTAATTTTTCACTACACTGATACTGATGAAAATGGACATATCTGTCATCATGAGTATTTTGAATGTGTTCTGAATAATCCACACTCCTACATCCAAACAATGGGAGGCTTCCCATTACAATTCCAGCACAAATTAACTATAACAAATTTTAATAATAAATTACATTACAGAATAAAACTACTGGAAAATTGCTAAGTCAGCACTTACAGCTACAAAGAAAGCTTCAGCCACTTTAATCACATTTGACACTTGAATGTTCTTGACTTTGGAAAACATTTTTCTACGAAAACGAGCAATCTTCAAGTGCATGACAATAAACAGAGCGCCAACCAATCCACCCAAAATTCCAAGCACAATTGTTGGGAAAATAATTATCAGGTTGAGCTTTGCATCAATTTTACTCATAAATACAAAAAACAACACACCTTTTTTAACGTTCTTTCAAATTAAATAAAAAATAAATTGAATACTTACACCAAATATAGCTGATTCAGAAAATTCCACAACTGACATAAAACTTCTGGCTTCATCCAAATGTGAAACGGCAGAAAGAAGACAGCGAAGCAATTCTGCTACACTCCTGGCCAAAATGCAACAAACAAATGCTTTCCATGTCAAAATCCCTGTCCAAAATGATGCCATTTCCTCCATTGCAAAAAGAAATCCTGTTATCGGTGCACTGAATGCTGATGCTATTCCTGCAGCAGCTCCCATGCAGATTAAGTTGTGCCTAAAAATGGAAAGTACTTAAAAAATCTTCTGGATATTTACGTCACCGAAAATTCTCACCTTTCTTTACAATCCCTGTAACGACAAATTTTACTGCAACATCCTCCCCCATGGGTTTTTTGTGGATGACTTTTTGAACCCGAAGGGCTAACACGATTTGAACTACAACAACCACAGTCCGCAGGTCTAGCCAAAGTTGCACCTATCATGGCACCAATGTGAACCATTGGCCCTTCAAATCCTAAAGGCAACCCACTGAGGACGGTCAATATACAAGATATGACTTTGAAACACAAGGTTTTCATGCTTAGCATATTTCTAACCTGTACATATAAACAAGGCAGGTAATTATTAGTAAAATTCTATATCAATCAAGCTACGTATACAAAAACTTACAACTGCTCCATTCAAAATTCCAATTAATTCAGGAACTCCTGAACCAGCTGCATGGGGACACAAGTACACACAAACGATTGCCGATAAACTTGCCAAACCACAACTAAGACCGGCATAAGTCAACCAAAACGGCCAGCCTGCTCCCTTCTGAAATAAAACGCCAAGACAACACCAAGAATGAATGAAACTTTCCCCATAATAAATTATTGACAACGTCGACTTTACCCGAATTAACTCTAAGATGAAGGGATTCTTAAATATCTGCAAGTTTTCTGTACATTCTTTCATTACGAATGTAATTGCTCCAATCGAAATGCCAACAATTGCGACTATCCCCCAATCCTCGATACCACGGCTACAGCAATGAATTCAAAAACGAATTATTAAGTGTAGTTCAAAATTTTGTCCCTAGAAGTCTTGTAATACCGAGGCGGAAGTTGCTCCAGCCATTGACGGTAAACCTCTGTATGGGAAGGAAGGTTATCAGCTGATTCATAAGTTGCAAGAACTTTTTGTTCTTCTTCCGTGTAATGATGCTTTGACTTGTAAGACTGAAAATCCCTCCCCTTTGAACCAAATCAGAAATTAACGTTATTATCACTAATTAATTCTCTACAGCATACTTAATTAAAAAGTGTTTTTTAGATTTTTTTACTTACCTTCTTGAAAAAATGAAATTTATCATCATGGGGATGAATACCCGATACATCATCCGGCTGATTTGGGAGTGAAACCGCATATTGACTGATAGTTCTTTTTTGCCCTGCCAAAGTTCAACGGAAAAAGTACACTGTATTTCGGAGAAGTCGTCAAATTTTGTGCATAAATTTTGTGCAGTACCAAAAGTATTTCGACGTTTTCTAAGGTCACTTGATGAAGTAGTTGAACTCGCCATAAAACCAAATTTGACCCAGCGGGTTAAAGTTTAACGTTGTGGAGAAAAATCTTGAGACTGAAAATCTTCCTACTGCCGGATACGTGTATGGATAAGTTCTTCTCATGGGTTCTACGAGTATTTGAGCTCATTCATGAAATTATTTTTCCCGTGTCTGTCAGTATGAGAATTCAAAGGTAGTTCGGTTGATAAAAACTCTTTAGGAGCATCCAACGGAAGCGTTTCCCAGCAGAGTGTAAGGAATAATCTTAATTGCTTTATCAAAGAATTGACCTGACAGTAAATCTGAATCGGATGTTTGATTAATGAAATCAACAGATTATCAGCACTTGTCGCCGTGGGCTTGGGTTTGATGGATTTTACGGCATAATCTCAACAAACAACGCAATAGGGCTTAAAACTGGAATGATTTGATTTAATACTTTGCTATTGTAATTTCACAATTTATTGATAGTCACAATTGATCATGAAAATATATTGAATCAAATGCTGCCCCTTATCATCTTATTAAGAATAATTTTTAGTTCCTTGTTCGCTTTCATTTCGATTTGGAAAGCCATTGTCGGCAAATACTCTTGTCAAGAACAAAGCAGAATCCTTCGGAACTCTCATCAGATTTGGGTCTGAGAAGTTG
>WJEZ01000539.1:0-26467 GCA_009869925.1 Thalassaphorura encarpata
ATGATGACTTGGGTATATCAATTTCGAGATTGCCTTGGGCCTTCCAGAGCCAAGAGTCTGAGTCTAGTGACTTGACGAGATTCTCTTGGAATTCATCCATGGAGATGGAGTCTGTCCTTACAAACTTCTTAATTGCCTTCTAAAACTTCTCATGTCATTAGATATTTTCATTGGCCAGCAGCAAGGGTTTAGTGAGACTTCTTTCAGACCTTCAGAGCTATCATCTCTTCCAGTCAAATCATGGGCTACACGGCATGGCTTGGCTCGACATGACACGCACAAAAAATATCCTCCCCAATGTTTTTGAACGCTAAATTATGTGCGTTTCATCCCTCGGAACATAAAAGGATCATGGAACGTCCATCTTTATTCAACGTGCCAACCAACCAACCACCCATGCCATATGCGATATGCCCATCCTGGCCATGTCTGACAAGTATTATGTTATTAATACGTTCCCTTCAATCTCACTTATTTTTTGCCTTGCCTTGCCTTGCCTCGCCCTGCCATTACAGTCCGTCATGGGTATCAACCCATCAGCCAATTTAAATTCATGGTGGAATAAAATGTTTAGATCTCAGAAAAAAAATATTGAAAAAGTTTTATGAATGGTAGGAGCCGAGCGGATCTATCGATTGGAAGACAGGCTAAGGTGGGAAGGGTAGCTGTACAGAAATTGTATTCAAATCCAATTGTTTGTCTTTCAGTTTGTAAAAAGCAAATACGATTAAGAGATGTGGATTCAATTGGTTGTGGATGAGCAAGATGATGAAGAAATTTGATGGAGCTCTTAATTCACGTATTATTAACAAATCCACGCTCATGGTTCTACCTGGTAAAGTTGTTTTAGGATCTGAATGGGTATAATGATATTGGTTTGTTCTCAAAAGGAAAAATGTTTTAGCTTTAGCACATTTTTATAAGTTTTGGTTTATTCTAGAATTGATTTATTCTAAAAAACTTGAGCAAATAAGTCATGTTTCTCAACCTTTTCTATACTCATATAGGGTTGGAACGCAGTTTAACTGGTTAGCATTTTTTCATATTACGATTATTTTAGAATTTATAGAACAGCAACTCAGTTCATATGTTCTAATTCATTCACAATTATTCCCAAAAAACCAAGCAGAATTTAGAAGGAAAAGAACTACTGGTGCAATTAACTACAAGATTTGATAATATCCATCCACCTTCCGTAATTACTGAATCAATTTACGAACAAGGCAATGTATAAGAATCTTGATCCTACTCGTACTCGTAGGTCTTTAAGTAATCCGTTTTCAATTTCGTTAGAACAGGAAGCTTGGGATTAGGGATGATAACAAGGCATGAAGCGATTCATCCTTTCATCCAAGCCAAGCTAAAGGAAGGCAAGCAGGCAGATGCTATCAATCCAATCCATCACAACATTTCATAATATTGTTGAGGAGCGGACGAGTATTATTTGTTTGGTGTATTTTTCAAGGGTAGGCAGGGAAAGGAAATAAAAGTAAAAGTGGACGCACAGTACATGTGTACTCGCGCTTCAAATAATGTTTAATGGTATAATTGAAATATTCTACTCATGTTTTATTGTTACAAGGATGAGCACAACTACAATTAGGACTCATTATTGGTTTACTTTTGGCTCTACCATAACCCTACCCAACATTACATTATTACTCCTTTCCTATCAGCCAGTGCCAGTACTTGTCGATAAAAGTGGACATATCCGCCCGCACATTGGAATCAACAATGATAACAAAAAAATGAACATAGGAAAAACGTATTTCAATTTTCCGACAACCCTTGTATTTAACTCTAAATATTGAATGAATTTTTATTTTTGTCACGTATTCGTAGGATACATTAAATCATTAAGATTTAATTTTGGGTCCGAGAAATCCGTCAGGTGTGGTTCTTCTTCTCCACGCGCTGATAAATTGAAGGTTGTCGTCATAATGAGAATTGGTATTGCTGCTACCTTTTTTGGGGTACTACTAATCTTAATTGAATTTCGGGTGGTCTCTCTGGTTGGATTAATTCTACATGGTGGTTGGAGCTTCCGGTTATTTGCACCGCGCCAAGAAAAAGTACTTTAATTCACCTCCATGTTGTAGTAGTAATCGTAACAAGTTTTTCATTGAAATCTTTTTATAGGAAAGAATTTGTCAATCTTGCTCCAAGACGAGGTCACAAAGCCAAGCCTTGGTTTATTGTAGGTCAAAGGATTATTCGAGTGGGTTTCCTTAGCTTTGCTTTGCGTGGGAAGTTAAAATGTTATAAATAAAATACAAAGCCAATACAATGAATAAAAAATCCCAAGGGGTGCTGCTGCTGGCCCAAAACTCAATTTCAATCATGGGATTTTGAAAATGTCGGGATGACTGAGCTGAGCTAAGCGGTCCCTTGGGTGTGATTATTATCTGACTGGCATGCCATGCCATGCCATAGCCAAGTGAGACTTTCATAGCAAAGTTTGAACTCTGAGTGACTTTGAACGAAATTGTTGACTCTTTGTTGTGAAAGCCGCCGGATTAAGAATTCGAAAGCCAGGAAAGCATAATGCCTTGACTTGACATGACATGACTATTCTATTGTATGGATTAACTTATGTACGATGGGTTCGGTCTGCCTAAGCCTGGACAGTTATCTCCCTGTCAGAAATTGTGTTTACTCGACCGAAATCTTAACCGGACTGACTCATCACACAAAGGTGACTTTGATTTTGGTTTCATCCAGTGAACATGTTAAAAAATGAATCCGATCTGTTCGTATGAATTTTTAAGGCATAGGCCAGGTCGGGTAGACTACGTTACATGATTTCACTAGTCGACTATGCTACGAGTCATAAAACTTTTGTGGTATTTTTTTTGGAAATATTTTAATGGCTTTTGAAGATAGTCGACGGAACCCTTCTGTCGAACTCATAATCGACTGGTTTGGTTATATTATCAGCATGGCACCTAAAGGTAGTGTCTCCCTTGGGACCTCAAAGTGAGAACCCGTGTTTTGAATGACCCTTGCTGTTGTTGCTATCCCGCAAGCCTGGTCTCATATTTCAAATTCAAACGTTTGTATCGTATCTGTTCAAGATAATACTGGACCAAACAATGGGCAAAACCTGGGTGTTCTGTTCTGTTCATCCAAAAAAAAATATTCTTGTGCATTCCAGAGTCACAGACTCTGGAATTGTCACCCATTGCATTGCAGTTCAACAAAAACAAGAGCCATCGTCATTAGAAGAGAATTGCCCCAGTGGACATAAAATAATAATTCTCTTCGTTTATCTTTTCAAATAAATGGAGGCGAGAATCCTTTTATTGCGTGGGAAAAGAGTCTGAATTTTCAAAAATGTTCCAGGTGGACGGAATTTATTAAGGTGACACTCATAAAAATGAAATTTTTGTCCAAGCTGTGCAATGCAAGGGAAAGAGTGTAATGATGATGAGGGGCAATAGCAATAATAGAGAATCATCAAAAGTGGTCAACCTAGACTGGACCCAGTGTGCCCGGGTTCGGAAGATTTACAATGGCAATTGAGAATGAATAGGAGGAAAAGGAGCAAAGGGAGAAAAGGACAATGATGATGATGATGAGTTGGAGATAGGAAAAAGGTCATCTTTGGAGAAACCACGACAAGAGTGTTGGGACAATGAGATGACAAACAGTGCGATCATGGGCTATGTCCACTGCTCATTTGTGAACTAGAGTTAAGGATTGATATATGACATGACCGACCTCCTAAGTCACATCACAGGATGGCTCCGACTCAGACTCCACTTCGTACGTTCATACCTGTACCTGTTTCAAAGTTTGCATATAAACTCACACTTTTGACGAATCCCACCCAAAACAACAAAATATTTTATGCCTAGCTCTCTTTGTTCATTAGAAGGGCTCCCTTGAGATTTCTTAAAGAAAAGTCAGTCGGTTTGTTTATTTGTGGCTGGACTGTTTGAAGAAAACGGATCATTTTTCTCCGTGGGGCGGAGCCCTTTCTGTTTTCATACCCTTGTTCTTTGGTTCGTAAATCGATATCTTAAAGTGTAAAGCTTCAAGCTGTGATGTTGTGGTTCAGTGGTTCTTCACTCTTTCCTTGTCCAAAATGGCGGCTAGTAAAAATTTAGAAATTTGAAAATATTTGAGAATATGAAGATTATTTTTTAACCTAATAAAATGCTAGAAGAAAAAGCAAATACAGTTTTAGGGAAATGATCAACAATTTTCACGTTTGAATTGCAGTCTTTACGGTCCTCTTATTTATAACAGTTAACCCTGACAAGATTGACCGAATAAAAAAAGCCATTATCTATCTATCTAAATGTAACAAATGTGCTGAAGTTTTTAAAACAACTAATAGGGTAGCTGACGGTCGTTGTAAATATTATTTCAATAGCATCTTAAGATCAAAAATTCTTTCAGTTAGTTGTAGATTTTTATGTATATCGGCATGAGTCTAGAAATGTGTTCAAATTCAACTCAACTTAGCTGGTCAAATAAGTCAGTGAGCTCTTCCTATTGACCCAAGACACTTCTTGATCTGTTTTAAGTTTCTTTCTAGGTGGTAAACATTCATTATTACAACAGCTTATTGCACAAACCACATTGATAGCAGCAATCTAGGGCACCTTTGTCTACCCTAACATTTATAGTACTAGTACAGGCTGTAATCATAAAACACAATATGCTTTGGAAGAAAAACCGACTTTTGCTAAATGGTTTTACTGTTGGCACATTATTGTTTAGAATAGGTAGAATTTCGTGGGAAAGAGGATGGGCCGACTTGCGAAAAAGGCAAAGGTAAATTCTTCCCTGACAGAAGCACCCTAAATAATATTCTTTTCACTTGCACCTTCCTTCCTGCAGTGATGGTGGTTTTGACTTTTGACTTTAGAATGAAAAGGTGAGTTTAAAATTTGTGTTTTGGACATTTGACGAGAGAAATGGACTGGAGCGAATGAGAAGGTGAAGCAGGTCTTGGTATCTGGTGTGCATCTTATAGGTGGGCTCGGGCTCTGTGACAAATTTCACTGTCGTTTAGTCCTTTTGAATCCTGTCAATTGCTCATTACACGATGACCCCTGCTGAGCTTTCAGTTCAAAAAGTCAAATCAGACCTCGACTCATGCCACAACATTTTGGGTGACAACAAAACGCCCGATCTTCTGGCAAGGGACAGTGAACGGACAGGGTCAACAATACTTTTCAAATTCTCGTGTTGTGTTCGCGTAGCGTCTCAAAACTTTTTCCTTTTGTCATTTTTGTGTTTTGAGTCGGATTTTCTCACTTGAACAAGGTATCCATATCCATACCCATGTCTCATGCAAATGTCCATGTTCTTCACTTTTCCAAATAAAAACTCAACAAGGCTCGGTTTCTTGGATTTTCAGTTTTCAATAGACAAGACAAAAACAAGGCGGAGGAGGGCGGGCCGCCCCAAGTTCAGTCCGTCCGTCCGATGGTTTCGTTTGACGGACGGCTGTCACGTTACAGAAAAAAATTGTATGCATACAACAAGTTCATGTTTTCTAAACTTGAGTCATGGATGTCAAAAACTTTTTGAAACCGGTTCAAACTTTTCATTTGCTTGCTTTTCTTTGCATGCAAATGCGAGTTGAACCTCAAAGAGTTGTTTAAAATGCGGTGACAGCGACAGCTCCTTTGATTCCTCTCCGCTTCTTGCCCATGTCCATTCAGCATATGTTATGCTTGGTTTTAGTTATTTTAATTAAAACTTATCCTATGCAAATCCTTCAGGAGCAAATGCAAAAGTAAACAAAAGAAAGGAAAATGAACTTGAAAACAACAACTCATCTTCAGGCCAGGCCGGAATAAAAAAACCTGATTGCTTGCTGCATATACAAAATGGCCCCTATGTACAAACGCGTAGCGTAGCATGATTTTGATTTAAATGTCTGGCGGGCGGGCGTGGCGGCCTGTCCCTTGTCTTGAAAAATGGAGGATAATATCACAAAACAAGTTTGGGAAAAATAACGAAGGCATCAATCTCAAAAAGCTCTACTTTTTCTCCATCCCTTGACTCCTTGTACTTGTAAATAAATACCGCCACTCACGATATGAACTTTGCCCTTGAATCAATAATGTGTGCTTGCTTGTGTTTAGTCATAGTCAAAATTTTATGTTGAGATGGTTTCAGCTAATTAGGGATCCAAAGACTCGCTAGGATTATAAATCATTAACAATGCTTGGATTTGCATTGTTATCGCCCTCGTTAAGCCCAGCCCAGTGCCAGCATTCAAATTTTGAACGGATGCTCACTCGTCGTCGTCGTCGTCGCTCATTTCAGCGAAACGAATGAAAAACTAAGCGAGAAGAAAACAAATGCTAGCTAAAATACATAAAAGCTAAAGCGTGGCTAGGAGTGGGAGTGTGTAAATTAGCTTTGCAGAAAACAAACCAACCAGAACCTCCAACTCAATAAGAATTCCAGAGAAAGAAATGAACAAAGGCAATTGACAATTTAGCTAGCTGTGCTAGACGTAGGATTTTCCTGGAAAGGAAAGCAAGTAAGAAAATTGAAAATAGACATACAGACGTAGAGAGACTTCCTCCCACTTGCTTTTTGCCATTGCCATTAAACATTAAAAACCATTGCTTGTCTTGATGATGAGCACGACAATTTCATGGAGACTTCTTCCTTTTCCTTCCCATTATTAAAATGAAACAAACACTAAACACTAGTGACTATATCTGCGTGGGTTAGGCGGCTGAGAGCACTATATACTTTAAATTCCAAGCCCATGCACATGCCGCCCTAATTTTCTTTTCCCGAAAAGGGTTGAATAAAATTCATTTATTCGCGTGGTCATGTTCATTTTACCCTCTGAATTCTTCCAAGGAAGAGAATAAATGAAATGAAATAAAATCCCAGTTTCAGACCATCCATTCCATCTGCTATATAGTATGGCAGTCGCAATGCAAAGAAATTCCTCTTCGCTCGTTCACTCGTAATTACTCTCTTGGCTTATAGTTTTTCTCGCCCGCCTTGGCTTTGGCTCTAATTAACGCATCTCCATTTCTATTCCATGCCTCCTCATGTCTTTGTCGCATTCCAAGGAAAAACCCACTCCATTGGTTAAAACTGTTTTTCAATTTAATTACACTGTATGTGTGAAGAACGAAGGAAGTAAAGTGAAATTGGATTGCTAGACGCAAGACGTTTATGTTAGTGTTTGATTTCTTGTGTATTTCATGTCATTGAACTTCACGTATCACGTTCATGTATGTGAACGTGACGAAGAATGAAGACTAATCTCAAAAACGATATCATTTAGACAGATTTGGGTTATGATTATCATTAAGGCATAAGGAATTACTTTTTTTGCTTATTATTAATTTCATTCTTATTGTTGCAAAGTGAGAAGTGATGAAGGCTACAATTTGTTCAAGGCGCCTCACGCAAACAACAGACAATTTAATCCTAATGAGATTCACTTTTTTATTTACACTTCAGAAGCTCCGAAACTTTTTGATCTGATCAGTATTAATATATTAAATAAAATATTCAAAGTAGCATTGGGTCCCACAGCACTAGTAGAACCTTTTATCCCATCTGAAATCTCACAATTTTAGTCGTAGTAAGTGCTAAAAACAATATCATCCAGAAAATGTTAAACAATCCACTAGTACTACATAGTGCTGTTAATCAAGTCATCAAATTATTCAAGACCCGACCCGCCGGACCCAGTAGACCGAAACCCATTAAATTCATCAGACTTGAACAGAAGTCTCTTTAGTCAATTTTTTTGCTTTTAGTAATTGCTATTGCTATATTAATGCCTATGAATTCACAATATTAATATATTAAATAAAATATTCAAAGTAGCATTGGATTCTACAGCACTAGTAGAACCTTTTGCCCCATCTGAAATCTCACAATTTTAGTCGTAGTAAGTGCTAAAAACAATATCCAGAAAATCTTAAACAATCCACTAGTACATAGTGCTGCTAATCAAGTCATCAAATTATTCAAGACCCGACCCGCCAGACCCAGTAGACCGAAACCCATTAAATTCATCAGACTTGAACAGAAGTCTCTTTAGTCAATTTTTTTGCTTTTAGTAATTGCTATTGCTATATTAATGCCTATGAATTCACAAGACTACACATTCCCATTAAAATTAACTTCTTATTTGCAAGGAAAGCAATTAGACTTCATTTTCAATTCTCACCGTAATTACCACGGGCGGGGACCGTAACTGTTGTTAATGGCAATGGCTTTCACCACATCGGCTTGGCAGGCAATGACTACAATGGAATGAACTGAAGAGAATCTGAGGCTGGTCGAGTTGACAAGCTCTTGAGTTGATTAGGGACGTACTCTGCTATTATAGTAGGATCTTTAAGTGTTTTTTAGATAATATTTTCCATCTTTACTCGTCTGGTCTTGGATTAGGCCTAAAAACACTAATGCATTTCATGCGTGCACATCACAGTATTTTGTGATGCCAAGGCGGAGTTGTGAAAAAATTGTTTTAGGCATCTTAAAAACTCGTAATCATCCATCACGTACGTAGATCATCAAAATTATTATGGGAAAAAAGTAAATTATTCGGTCCGCCAGCCTGCCTTACCTTGTCCTTCTAATACTTTAGTACGCGAGAGAGACCCCACACATAGAGTCATTTACATAAATATACTACTCTCTCCTGCCCGCTGCTGCTGCTGGAATCAACCAGACTGAGCTAGCTGACCAAAATACTGAATATCATGCTATATCTAGGGTTATCTCCCCTCATAGTCCTTATAGTAGTTGTCTGACAGATTGATTCTTTCTCACAGCGTAAAACCCCGAAGGGTAAAATAAAATTTGGGCCCGGTTCGCTCATGCTTTTAATGTCTTTTTGAGTTGAGTGCTGGAGGGAACAGAATATTCATTCTTTAGACCAAAGCTAGAATTTTTTTTGTAAAAGAAAAATTGAGCCCATTTTTAATACTTTGAGTTTTCAAAGTTTTCCTATGATTTTTCGTATCATACACACCAAATGAATAAAAATCTTATTTAAATTGAGTAGATTTTACTTTAATCCTTCTAATATTCTTTTTACTCCGTCTACATGAAATTGAGCTAATAAATTATTATAGTGCTAGTGGTTATGGTATGGTAGTGGTATTATGCTAGGGTTTATATAAAATAGGGGAGAAACGGGCGAATCGTCTACGCTTTAGTTGTTGGTTGATAGATTGAACGCGTTGAATGCATCCGGTCTCAATTCATCATAATGACCCCTAAACTTTCATAGGAAGGAAGGAATTGAATTTAATGTTGATTTACTTTCCCTCTATCCCCATAAATACTTCCAATTACTAAATGCTAAATGCTAATGTACTCTCCGTCCGCTCACACACATAATAGACAAAATCTTGCTCTTCAAATCATTTTCTCCCAAAAGCTTAATTGCACTACTCTCGCAATGGAAATTAACGGCATGCTCTAATCAAGCAAAAGGGCAACACACAAACATAATGGCCAACCCATGGGTTGTTTACATTTTACACGCACCAGTAGATTTTATTTGGTAACGCCTTAAATTGGCAAAACCAGCTGTGTTGTGTGGTATTAATGATAGCATGACTCTTAAAATTATCTCCCTTCCCTTCCCTAAATTTCAATTATTCTGTTTCGGAGGTAAAACAAACCCCAAATGAGCGACCTGGCCCTCGCTCTCCCTTTCTTGAAGAAAATAATATTATTTGTCTTATGAAAAAGCCTAAAGAAAATACTCGGGTAGTTCCATCACCAAAACCACGAAGAAGGATGGTTGCTTTGTTAGTTTCATTTTCGTGGAAAAGTTGGTTTAGTTTCCTCAGTCACTGGGTTGACGTAAGACGTAGATGTGAGACTTCCTGTTACGACTCATCTTCTTTGTGTAAACCACATGCCATGCCATTCCCTTAGACTAATTTTGTCTTTAAGCTTCATCGGTTCGTTTGTCCTGGTCTTACTCCAAATGATGAGTCGGAATTGTAATTTATGTGGTTCGCTCGGCTCCTTGCCTTGTTGTGGTTTGGCCATAGCCTAGCGTGGCTTCTTCTTTTCCTTCCATTTTAATTCCCAGCCTCTCTTTTCACCATGATTACGTTAAACGAGACAACGGAGCGCTAGTACCTTCTTTGGCTAATTGGCAAGAAAAAGCAATAAGTTTGTTGTACGGACAGTAAAGAAATAGTGTGGGGAAATGGGAATAATGTGAGATAAATAAATTAGTGAGCAATTCTAGAAGAAACTCCAGCGTCCTTGCTTACTTTGACGCACAACGGAAGTTTTGACTTTAATGCTCTAAAACCCAAACAAAACACAGGTGGTATTAGTTTAAATTTGGGAGTATTGGTTTTTAGAATATATAGTTCCTTTTTTTAAATTTTCATTCAATCATTTCACACAGTAAGTATACACGCACCGATTCGACTCGTACATGTTCTTGCTTATTAAGAGGTGAAAGAACACTTGCCTAAAAGTTTATTATGTAATAATATTTATGCTCTGCATCCATTTGCATTTTAATTCTCTCGCAGTTTTGTTGCAGTGCAGTCAGTCAACCCAGGTGTGTAAAGGTCGTGACGACGTACAAAATGCATACAAATCCTATAAAATCTTCCTAACCCTGGCCCTGACCAGACAGCAAAGTTATTGTTTTTCAGACTCGCAAACGCAAAGCTCGTAAGGCTTGGTTTGGTTTGCCTAGAAAACCTGTCCTATACTGATTTTAAGGGTGCATTTCATTATTTGCAGAGAATTTATTATGCTCATAAGTTATTTACAAATTGCTTGGGTCGTTGGGTAGGGCAAGCAAAGAATTTAGGAATATTAGTTTGTCACCTGGTGCTTCAACAGAACACACTTGTTTTTTTCTGCAATTTAAAAGATAATCTGTACATTTCATGTCCCCTCTACTCATTCGTTTCTTTTGTTAATTTTGTTTTCTCTTGTGACGGAAACTATGTACTGGGGAATATACGAGCAAATTTTTTCAAATGCTACTGCCACTACTGCCTTTGTCATGAAAATGAGACAACAAGGCATTTTTAACGCATGTACAACATTTTGACACTTATTTCTTCATAACCACATTTTTATTCTTTTCTGTCTGTCTTCATCCTCATTTTCTTCATTCTCACCCTTGGTCTTGGCCTTGGGCTCAGAATGAAATTTATACAAACACATTTATTTGCAAACTCATCGAATCCCAGACCACAGAGCAGGAGAACAGATTGAGTTGTACACTTACAAGGCCAAGAAGCAAGGCAAAAAAAGACTTGAGCAATTACAATTGACAGATCTGATCTCCCCATATAAGGATTGTGCAGATTTTTGTAGTAAAGGAAAGGTAATCACAAAAGAATATAATAAATATATCATAGGACTTTTATGGGTCCTATGAAAGACTATTTGGCTATTGAGTGTGTCCAAAGACTAGTACCCATTGCCAGTTTAATGGAACCAGCTTCGGCTTTTGAAGTGAGTCAATTTATCAAGACTGGGCGAGTTGACATTTAGATCCTGTGTGTACTTAAATTGCCTCCCTGGTTGGCTTGCCTGAAACAAAAACTCGTGTTGAATAAATTAGTCTGACTGACCAAACTGGCCTTGGCCAGGCCATGGCCAGGCTCGGTCAGCCGCCGCCCCGCACTCAAATATGATATCAGATGCAAAAGTTTTCTTGGACATTTTTCAGTTGAGATTGATGTCGTAAACGACAGTTTTTGTCTCCCTGTCCAAAACCAAAGAAGTTGTGGATCGGCTCTTGAAGAAGAATGATAATTACGAGAGTACTTATCAAGGGAGCATAGCTTTGTTTAGTTTTGGTCCAAAGTTCCAGACTCCATGATCTGTTGGGTGCAATGCAGAGGGAAAAAAAGCAAGATGGAAGAGTTGGGAGGAGGAGGGCCCTTGGAGCATCTGGATGAGAGCAGATTGGGTAATCATTAAGGGTCCTACGGGTCCTAGTCCCAAGTGTAAGGTAATTTAGATGGTGATGGGTGGACTGGACTGGACTGCATACAAGCAAAAGTTACATTGATAAGGACCTAAAGCTTTGAGCTCAGGATATATGACCATGTATTCATGACACCCATTCCGTTCCGAGGGAATAAAAGGCAAAGAATGATTCTTGTATGAAGACCACACACGTCGAGGGAGACCCTGAAGGGTGCAGGATGGAATGGAAAAAAGAAACCCTACCGATTCTCAGCGCCAGGGTTGCCCATAAAAGAATCAAATTATGATCTTCTACAACAACGAACAACACACCAGGTAAAGTCAGGACTCAGATATTCTCTCTCCTCATCTGCGACTTCATCTTTCCATCCCAACCCTTCAAACCTCATTTCCTTTAACATTGTCCTCTGGATAGAAAAAAATACAAACAGCTCACGTTTTACAACGTAGCGCAAATCGTAAAAGATCTAAAATTATGACTTACAAGGGAAAATATCAATTCAATGATGGCCCGTTTCGTTGAAAAATGTGAAGTTATTTACTTTTGATCATGGACGAGGAAAATTTCAACGTATTTTCATGAATTCTAGTCAAAGGAATCTCCTATGATTTNTGAAGTTATTTACTTTTGATCATGGACGAGGAAAATTTCAACGTATTTTCATGAATTCTAGTCAAAGGAATCTCCTATGATTTAATTCTAAGATTTTCATGCCCCATTCCGATTATATCGCTTAATCAGCTTCCTGAAAATCCTCTGAAATAAGGTTACAAAATAAAATAAAATCATATCACGTCAGTTACAGTGTCAATATTACAAGATCATTTATTACTATTACCTGACAACATCACGTACACTACGCACCTGAATATATTCTAAAAGTGCATTAACGTAAGTGTACCAGAAATGTATTATTTTCAACTCACGTACGTTTTACATGAGTATTTGTTTGCCTTTGCAATTATTTGTATAGAGTGCACTTGTAAGAAAGTCAAACCAGATGAAATGTTATATTTGTTTCGTTTGGCACATAAAATCCAATGATCAAGATAATATAATTTTTTATTTGGTCATGACAGGCAATGCAAGACATTTAGTAAGTAGCCTTCCTCGTCATAATATTTTAGACAAGAGAAAAAAGTAAGTACTTTGGAAATGGAAGAATTCCTTTGCTTTTGCTTCTACTCCACCCAAGGTGCTTGGCTGTTTCTATGTTATTTTGGTAGACCGCTGAGCACAGCATCCCTTCCTTCTTTAGTCCCAAATGACACTTGGGACTCTTGTCGTTTGTCGTCTTCCTTCCTGGACAAGATAGTGAGGGAGTCAGGACAATAAAGAACACCCTGTGTCGTCCTTCTTTTTCCAGACAACAGACACCCATCAGATTATTTTTCAAATTCTACGACGACATGTTGTTTGCCCACAAAAGGGCCAAGGGGTCCTGGGCACTGCAACAGCCACGGTAATGGTAATGATGTAAGCATTTAGTCGTCGGGTCTTATCTCATAACAACTCAGGAATGGAATGGAAAAAGGAGAAAAAGAACCAGACACCATCTTTTTCGTTTTTTTCTCAAATGGACCATTCAGCCAAGAAAATGTTAGGTTTTCCTTAGCCACTACCATAAGAAGGCATCAAAAATGGTTTAAAGTTAAAAGTTAAACTAAAAGTGGCTTGGCAGAATGATTTTATTACAAATTCCCTAAAACCATAGTATGTGATCTGAATTTAAGCACATGAAACATTTTAGAATGCATTTAAAAATTTGGTTCTCTTTGAGATGGAGTATTTAATCTACGACATAAAATCTAAATTGACTGATTTTGCTCATATTAAACTTACAAGCTTGAGTGTGACGTTATTGACGTGTGTAGATAAGATTCATCAGAATTTAGGAAGAGAATTAAAGAGGTTCACAAGAGCTTAGTTTTGAGCATTCACTTAGATTATTCAATTTTTCATAAATTATTCTGTAGTGACATTTTACAGATCGGATAGTCTGGAAGGCCTAAGAAAGAGAGTAAAACTTTCAGATTTACAAAACTACTCAAATCGAACAATGAAATTTTGAGATGCTCCTCTTAAGCCAAACTCTACAATGCGGAATGCTGACTACACTTCACCATCTTTCGCCATACAGTTGGAACAAGCCGGTGGATTACTTTTGGGTTATAAGCTAAGTGGGCAGAGTACGCTGTCACCTAAGAGAGGTGCAAATGCAAAGTGCATGCATGCCTAGAGAATTAAACCGAAACTTGCATGGAAATGTTAATCAAATTTTGGATTTAATTCAGGAAAATTTAGTGATCTGAAATAAAGATTTAATGCAGGAATGAATAAATAATTAGTCACTTAGGTTTACCTCCGAAAATACCAAATACAATTACAGATTATCATTAAGCAGATTTAAATTTGACCATGAGCAACATTTTCCCAGTGTAAAACAAAACTTTGCCCATGATGATAAAACTCGTCAATTTCTTGTAAAAATCAAAAGCCCCAATCTCACATCGCAGTGGACGACATGACTTTAAATATTTGTTCATTGTTTTCTTATTTTTTAAAGACATTCCATCCTTCCTTTTCCAAGCTTTGCAAAATCCCGTAGCAGATTCATATACTTGACCCAATTTGTAGTACAAAAGAACTTGATACACAGTAGTTGCAGCTGAGATGAGAGAATTTGAGAAAAATCCTGGACCGAGATCATCATAGTGTCTTATACATAAAAAATTGGTCATGACATTTAATGTTATGCAAACAATTTGAAGGGTAGGGAGAAGGAGGACCCTTGTAATGTTATTTCCTTCGTTGTGCAAAATCTGAAAACACCGGTACGTGTAAAGGGCTGCTCCTGGTTCACGGAGGTGATTCTTGGTCAATTCGCTTTTTAGATTCGGTCTAAGAAGATGAAAGAATAGATTCTAATTTACATTAATATACATAGCCCGGAAACTTTTGACGTACTTGAGCTCGACAAAAATTAGCACGAGAACATCTACATAAATGAGAGCAGTAAAAACTGCAAACATGATGATGGCCCACAAATAAAAGAAAAGTGGAAGTTGAATCATTCCAAGAAAAATGACCAATTGATTAGATGCAGGAAGGACAGGAATAACATCTGTTAGAAATTTCATTCTATGAGGTTTCATGAAATAGTGCAAAATAAATGTCTCAATCAAAATCGGGTGGAAAATTGCTGCAAAGCAAATAACTTTCATCAATTTCTCCGACCCTGTAGATTTCGGCATTGATTTTGGATCCTTTGACAATTTTACGGCATATTTTTCTGCACATGAGGAATGCAAAGTTAATATTTTTAATGAAATCTCGACTAAAGCTATTTATGCACAACTTACCTTCGAAATATTTGAAGTAACGGACGTAATGGTTAAGAAATGAAGTAATCAAGTTCAAATTACTGTACAAAGTAACGTAAAGGGCACAAGGAATTATGAAACACACGATTGCGACAATATGAAGAAAAATCGGCATGTAGTTATCCTTCTCCATTGGAAGGAGTTGGAAAAGACGGATGGAGACAACGAAAACATAGACGAAAATGGACACACTCGTTCCAAACCAAATCAACAGTCGAAATTTAGACTTCACACGTCTGATTCGTCCATTCCTTGTGTCCCAATAATATGGAACTACATGAAGGTAGCTCGCATAGCGAATTGCCCAAATTAATAACCTTAATGCTGCAGGGGTAATCATTTCGGATTGAAAGGAATCCGAAAACTAAAACTTAATTAGACCCGACCCGAGAGAATTTAAAACAAAGTGAACTGCTTGCGTAACCAAACAAAAAATTCACTTAATATTATTTTAAGAAATCGAATAATAATATCAAATGTCAACTCAAGCTTAATGCATTTCAATTATAGCAAATCAAAATAAACTGAAGAATAGGAGGGGAACAGAGTTCAGTTCAAAGGTCAGGTATTGTTTTATCCCTACTACATGAATTGTTTAATACGAAATGAAAGGGGAAAACATTTCCTGATATCGCATTTGCATAATAGAGTGGGCTTCGAGTTTTGGAATGGAATTACTATGTAATGCTAAAATAACACAAGTTCAAAATAGTTATAGGAGTTATCAAAGCACTTTATCTTTGAAATGAAAGGCAACTCAAGCATCAAGCTAGCTCCGTCACCAATAAATATCGGCCATTCCACCTGAACTTATATGAAGTAATATTGATTAAGATGTCTTTACTGTGCATGATGCGATGATGACCAAGTGATAAAAATAAAACACATACAATTCAACAAACCTAACAGTTAAACTACGTAAAGTGGATTTGAGAAAATTCGCCATGTCTCGACATCTCATAACTTCTGCACGATAATCTCAGAAAATTTTATAGTAGTAAAGAATAATGACATGGAAGTGAAAACTCGGTTAGCTTTTCTATTCTATAAATATTTAAACATTCAGAAATTTAGTTTTTGTAGTCATCAAATTCTATTACAGGCAGTTTAGGCGAAATACAAATCCTTCTTTTTCCTAGATGTAATATTCTCAATGCGAACTTCTTCCACAAAATTTTGCACTGTTGCGATTAAGAATCCAGCATACATGATGACTAGAAAGCAAGCGAACCCAACATCCGTTCTTCTCGCTGCGGTAGAAATGTATAAAAAGTACACGCATAAAAATAACCTCAAGACGCAGGCAATGCTCTGTAAGTAAGTCCACATCCTAAGTTTCTTCAAATCTCTCTAAAAATCAGAATAATAGATCAGCTAAAAAGTTCATTAATTCCTGCCCCATTTAAACACTAACGAATTGTGCAGCTGTGAGAAGGAGAAGTCCCAAAGCAATTCCACTGAGAAAGTAAAGAACTGCCAGTACAGTCAGAACCGCCTTTGTGTGGACTGAAATAATGACATTAAATTCAAATAATAATACAGTACGGCAAAACGAATTTACGTACAATTGAGACTAAGAAATTTCCGTAGTTCCGAAGACGAGATTTCATTATCTACCGATCTGGTTCCATTTTCACTTTCGGTGAGATCCAAATCCTCAATTATAAAATGGGGAAACACAAAGAGTAATACTCCACTGAGCCCGACCAAAATGATGCATGCTATTCCCAGAACCTGTGTCGAAACAAATAAATATAAAAAATTATTTAGTTTGAAGTAATTCCAGGTCTGGAAGTGGTAGCTCACAATTTCTAGACAAGCAATCTTCTCCGTTAGAGTTTGCAAAGAATAACCACATGGGACTTTTATACACATGATTTACAAGACAATCACAGATATACAAAAACAACAAGGAAGAAAAGTCTAGTAGATTAAAATGTACTTGATCTGCATCTGCAGCAGGTGCAAGACATAAATGGAACTGACGTGATGATTTTCTTTGCCAGTTGCTGGGGCTTTTAAGTAGAAACAGAATCATGGCATATTTTTAGCTCAACATTTATGCGTGGGTACATGTGCTCATGAAAGTTCAATGCCAAAATCAACATGTAATAGTTCGATGAACTGGTTTCGAAAAAATTGCATGTTTTTATGTCTAGGCACGTCTAGCGCTTTAAGATGATTATTAGTCTAATGCATTTGTGCTTTTACTAATTAGCAAGGTAATGAATTTACTTAATTGAGCTCAATTCGGAACAGGAATGGAATAAAAACTAATACTAGCTAAAATCCCCAAAATGAAATTCTGCAGCAAAGCCTCGTGGCTCTTGTCCTTACGCAGCGTTATGTCTTTATCTGAATTTTACTTTCTCATTTGAGGTGGAATAAGTTTTACCCTGACCGACAGCCTAGCCAAACACAAAGCCCAATTCAGTCGTGAATAATTCAAAAATGAGTACTGCCAATCTAATTCTAATTGAACTTTTTCCATTTACTTTATATCATGCTGATGCTGATAGTACGAATTGAAACAAATTTTGATTAAACTTGTGTTTTTCGGAAATTAGCGTTAAAAAATTAAGTTAAAAATACACGTTTTGGAGTTACGTTTTATGAAATGAATTGGTCTGGGCAATATTTCCAAACAAAAATAGGTAAAAATTGAATGTAAAATTTCATATTCTGCAACTTCTGGTTTAATCTTGCTAATTGAGGTGTTAATTTAACAGGAAAATTAAAAAATAAGTTCATAGTAGGGTAATGCAAAGCCAAGTGCCCGGTTTGATTGAAATTCACTTTTGCCATCTTCCGTTTGATTCTGTAGGAGGACCCGGCCGGCACGGCAGACGCACATTTGGTCCATGCTACTGCATTGCCTTTGGATTTTAGATAGATTTTGTCCTCCCTGCAGTTCAGTTTCAGTCAACCATCCATACGGATTTAATATTTTTATCCATTTTTTAAACTTGATTTGAAAACTCATTATGGACGGTTCAAGTTCATCCTTGACCCTTCAACTGAGGGGTACCCTCCGTGGCCATAATGGATGGGTCACACAAATTGCAACCAATCCAAAAGATGAAAATATCCTCATCTCTGCATCAAGAGGTTCGTTTTTCAATTTTAATTAATAATTATGAGTCTAAGCTTCAAGTCCATATTTTGTTTGAACAGATCATACTTTGATCGTTTGGAAGTTGACCCGAAATGAGTCAAGTTTTGGAGTTCCAGTGAAAAGACTTTATGGACATTCCCATTTTGTCTCTGACGTCGTTTTGTCCTCTGATGGAAACTTTGCACTTTCTGGCTCATGGGATAAAACTCTTCGTCTTTGGGATTTGGCAGCAGGAAAGTCAACTCGTCGATTTGAAGATCACACCAAGGTTCCGATCCCAAATATCATTTAAAACAAAGTCATGGTCATTATTGGTCATAGTTCTCCCCCCTCAACTACACTTGGCAGCAGGGACGAAGAAAGAACGTGCAAGATTTTTTTTTCCTTTTTTTTATATACTTGACACGAAGAGGTGAGCCAGGAATTGGTCACTCAGGTAGGTCAGGTAAAAGGTCAAAGGTGATGTGATGGGGTAAGCTACCTCAATCTTACTCACGTCCATGCACCTGACAACCTTTTCCCATCATGCATCCTTTACTGTATTTTGTGGCATGGCCGTGGTGGTGTAGGCAATTCAATCTAGTTGTACGTTTTATTAATTTAATTTTTCTAAACTCATTTAGGATGTCTTGAGCGTGGCTTTCTCTGCTGACAATCGTCAAATTGTCTCTGGCTCACGAGATCATACCATCAAGTTGTGGAACACTTTGGCTCAATGCAAATTCACCATTCAAGAAGAAGGTCACTCTGATTGGGTCTCTTGTGTTCGATTTTCACCCAATATTGCACAACCAGTCATCGTTTCATGCGGTTGGGACAAATCTGTTAAGGTATATTTCAATTAGAGTTCATTGATAAATGAAATAATAGTAAACTCAACAGACATGATGCATAACTTTACATATGATTGATTAATGAAATTAATTGTTGCGGATATGGGACTGATCTTTTAAAAAAAATACATTTCAACTCTGGAAATAAATTAGCTTGAACACCTCGATTACATTGTTTTGCTTAATTTGGATTTGACAGGTTTGGAATTTGGCAAACTGCAAGTTGAAGGCATCTCACGACAAGCATGCCGGGTATTTGAACACCGTGACAGTTTCTCCTGATGGTTCTCTTTGTGCTTCCGGGGGTAAGGACGCCAAGGCCATGCTTTGGGATCTTCATGATGAGAAACATTTGTACACGTTGGATCATAACGACATCATCAACGCCCTTTGCTTCTCACCTAATCGCTATTGGCTTTGTGCTGCCACCGGACCTGCTATTAAGATTTGGGTAAGTTTTTTTGATAATGATTTTGATCATGTTTTGTTTACTTGTCAAGTATTTCAATTTTTTGAAGTGATGGTTTAACAGTTGATAAGTACGATTACACATGAGATCGCCCTATTTTTACTGATCATAAATTTAAAGCAATGAATAATTCATTAGAAAATACTAGAAAACAAAATACCACTTTCCTAAAATTTCGGTTTTAAAATACCTTATTCTTTGTTTTAGGATCTGGAGACCAAGAACATGGTTGATGAATTGAAACCTGAAGTTGTTCAAGCTGCGACTTCCAAGAATGTCCAACCAGACTGTTTGTCTTTGGCATGGTCTACAGATGGACAAACTCTGTATGCTGGGTACTCTGATAACACCATCCGAGTCTGGCAAGTGTCACAGACAGCAAGCCGCTAAACTATGCTGTGCTAATCTGTGTTTGTCTTTTACATCCTTCATGTTGTAGCTAAGGCTATATAGATTATGACATGGTCCATTTAATAAATGTATCCGTGAATAAACAGAACTACTTTTGTTTTTTATTGTTAATTTAATCTATGGCTGACGAAAAGTGAGTACATTCATTTCAACGGGATTGGGATTCTATTAATGTGAAATTCAATTTGAAAAAATGCATTCAGCATATCCTCCCCGGTTAACCAGTACCCCCCATTCTAAGTAAAATAGAAATAATCTCTTAATTCGGGGATTTTGGTCAAACCCGAAGGTATTTATAATTTTCTAATGGCAAATAACGAAAAAAACCAGACTGAATGAAACAGAACTCGATCATTTTGATTTTTATTACCAAATTTACTTGGAAAATGAGGAAAAGCTAAACAATTTTGCGTCGACAAGGGCATGTGCTGAATGAACTGAATAAGTTGATAGGTATTAACTTATAAGAAAAAGAATGCATAATCGTTAAACTGAATTAGCTTAGTTCGCTTAGTTGTCTTCATCTTCAATTTTGGGAGCCAAATAGTAACGAATGTGTCCAATGTCGGCCACTTTGAACTCGACGACAAGGGGAACCTCTTGAGACATGGACAATTGAACTTGGTTTGACAAACCAGCTGCCTTTGCGAATGCATTCAAGTATCTAAAGAAAAAACATTTGAGACTCATTAAAAAATTTATTCTTAAAGGAATGTGAACTTTCCTAATAAGCCGTTTAAATCTAATTACCGTGAAGCGAAGGTCAATGTCACAGGCTCCTGCAAATCAATCACGACTGCATCATCACTGTCCACATTAGAGGTTTGGGCCAATTTGACATTTCCAGTTCCAATGTCTCCTGTGGAGGAAAACTTGACTCCTTGCTTAGTGCATGCAATTACGATGGATTCACCAAATTGTGAAAGATCCCGAACGATTCGTGCCCAATCACCCGACGGCATTTTAATAATACAAGCGTAATCAGTTTCCTGAAATCAGAAACGAAACAGGAGTAAGAAATATTACATAACAGTTCGAGCGACTTGTATTTACAATAGGCTATGCATACCGGAATTCCAAGATGTTCTTGATCCAAGTTCATGAGTTTCATATCAAAGTCCGACACTCGTTCCCCGTTGGCTGATTCAAAGACAAATGTGACAATGTCAGCATTGTCTTGAGCCTTAATCGTCACAATGTCATTGTTTGCTGCGCATTTCAAGATTTTGTGCAAGGATCCCAAATTCATTCCCATCGACAAGTTTCGATCACAACGGTACTTGTCAAATCCTTCTGCTTTCAAATTAAGGCTAACCAAGGACACATGGCTATTGTCCATGGCTTGGAGTTGAAGACCTGACTCGGAACCTGATAATACACAAAATTATTACTTGACACGAATCAAACTGAAAAATGTTACAATCAGCTTAGGTTTAAAGACTCCAAGGCGTCCAAGGAACCCTCTGCTGCATTTTCTATAAAGAAATGAAATGTTTTTTGCTTACAATCAAACGTAGCTTCATTAAGAAGATCCTTAATAGCGTCCAACACCTTCTTCAGAATCCCACCGTCCAAAAGTCTTGCCTCAAACATTTTTCGTCAATTTGTTCGGTTAGGTTGATTAATAAATTACAAATCACAGAGACTCGACTCAGGTCAGGTCAAGATTACACGAAATGCACACAAAGAAGCTCCAAAAACTCCAAGAGACCAAGACCAAAATGAAATGAACAATGAACCGAGAGGAGAATCTGTCTTTCGTCCAAAAAGCGTATTTTCACAGAAGAGAAAGGAAAGGCGCCGAATCAACGCTACAGTTGCAACTGCCAGAACAGTCCAAGCCCAACCCAAATTCTACCTTTGAAAAAGGCTAGGCTCTTGGTAAATCTTCCCAGGTTGACTATACTTGGCTCCCGCCGCTCTTTGTGTCAATTCCAAGTTGACCTTCTTGATTTTTAACAGTGCTGGAATTTGCTAAAATTATGGGAAAACAACTTATTTTTGTATTGTTGTCGAAAATTCATGAACTTTTTTGAAAAATTGAGATTAGGCATGGCCGAAAAATGCGTAAGAAGTTAAAGGTGGGTTAACTTGGAAGAGAGCGTGGGAAAATTTGAATTTTGATAGGGCCGCAGACCACAACGTGGATTCCATTCGCCACCATATTGAAAGTGCCTTGCCGTGCCGTAGCCCAGAGCCAAAGGAAAAGGCATACAGTTCAGTTCACCGGTCTGTCTATTGGACGATAAGCTAGTCAAGAAGAATTAGAACCTGAAGACATTTAATTGTTCTACTTCCTTGAAGAAATATGCCACCTGTAAGTACAATTTAAATTATTTGTTTTCTTTGTAATGCAAAGACAAAAAATAAGCCAAGGATTAGAAAAATGAAAGCAAAATATAGGGAAAGGGTTACGCGCAATGGAATGGATGGGTCATGTCCGGCAGGCATAAAAATTGCTTTAGTTAATTAGGAGTTACGCAACTCATAATTAATAATTAATTATAGTTGGTTTGTAATATATTAGCCTTCAATATTATTAAATTAGCGATTTATTTCGTTAATAGCCAGCCGATAAGAAGAAAGCCCCTGCTGCTGCCGCAGGAGCTGCCAAGCCAGCCGCTGCCAAGAAAGAAAACAAGCCACCAGCAAAGGCCCCCGCCGCTGCGGCTGCACCCAAGAAGCCAGCGGCTGAAGCCAAGAAAGCTCCAGCAGATCCTAAGCCTAAACCAGCAGCAGCAGCAGCTCCCAAAGCCGCCAAGCCAGACGCTGCCAAGAAAGCTCCAGCCGAGAAAAAGAAGCCAGCAGCCGCTCCAGCAGCTGCCCCTGCCGCAAAGAAGGTTAAGGAAGAAAAGCCCGCTGCAGGAGCTGGAGATGCTAAACCTGCCGGCGCTCCAAAGCCCCCAAAGGCCAAGAAATTAGCTGCACCCAAGAAGGATTCTGCTAAGAAAGCTCCAAAAGCAGCCGGAAAGCAACCATTGAGAGGGAAATCATCTGCTCTGGCTAAAAAGAAGAAGACATCAACTCGATTTGTCATTGATTGTACTCTCCCCGCTGAGGATCAACTTTTCAACTCTTCGGATTTTGTACGTTCGTTATGGTTTTTTTCGTAAAACGTATGGTTAGGGTTACCTTCCCTAATTCTTACGTTGTTCAATCAATCATTTGGACTTGTTTTGTAAAATGAAGTCCATACTGAAAGATTGAACTTGAACTGAACCACGGGACCAGGTCAATCAAGGCCAAGAAGGCTCAGACCTTCAAGGAACCTCATTTGCAACCTGCACATGCAAACTGAGGTTTGGCTGTTTCGTTCAATTGTGATTTTAGTCACGTATCTGCCACCGTCTAGCAATTAGAATTTTAATTGAATCCTGTGAATAATTTGAACGTGTTGTTGTCCTTTAGGAAAAATTCCTTCGTGAGAGAATAAAGATCCATGGAAAGACTGGTGCGCTTGGAAATAACATCACAATCGAAAGAGGAGACAAAAACTCAAAATTAATTGTTAATGCTAACATCGCATTTTCCAAACGGTAAGATTTTGATATGATGTAATTTTAGTTTAGGGTTGTTTTATGCTGCTTTAACTAATTGTGTTTCTTTTTTATTCAGTTATCTAAAATACCTAACGAAGAAGTACTTGAAAAAGATGATGCTTCGGGATACCCTTCGGGTCATCTCCACAGCTCGAGACACCTATGAGTTACGTTATTTCCAGATTGGAAATGATGGGGATGAGGATGAAGATGACAATGAATAAATGCATTTAATAAAATCTGGGCTCGTTTCCCTTTTATTATTGAGAGAATAGATTTGATGTGCATAATTATTTGGGGTCATCTTGCTAGAAGTTGAGACGGGTCTATACCCCGTGCATTTAATTCATTAATGATAATTTGGCTCAGATATTCAGCGAATTGATGTGGATTTTGAGTTATGACGTGCCTAAATTAATAATAAATTACAATTAAGTTCGAAATAACATAATCAGGAGCCATGTCAGGAGAGGAAATCAATCGGGTGGCAGTGGTTAGGCCATAGGAAAGTAATGACATTTTTTCAAAAACAGTACATCTTTATGGAAAAACTAAATATAAGTTAAAATGTGATTATCTTTTTGAAGTAGACAGCATGATGAGATATGGTCGATTTAATTTACTCACGATCCGATTCACTGTTAACTTCTCGAATGAGAAAAGTGCATAGAGGATGAATTCTGTAATGCTTTCCTGCATCCTTGGCGTCGAATTTGAGATGGGTTTGTTTTTGTGATTTTAGTCTTCCGTATTCCGTTGGTATTCGTCGGAGTTTCGTCGTGTTTTTAAAAATTGGTGGACATTGAATTGACTTTTTAGTTTGGTTGACCCCGACTTGGAGGAGTCGACGGAGTATTCACATTCAAAATGAGTTCACAGATTTGGCTCGCCATTTCTAATGGGTTGAAGAATCTCCGTCTAACAACAACTCTCCAATCGAGGTTACCGTTCGTAATAAGTCTTTTAAGCAATTTTAATTTTAGCATAGAGATATTCATTTTCTTGAAAGCTTTGAAACTAATTTTATGTTTTTGTAATTGAGCAGATTCTTAGAAGTTCAAGCCGGAACAAACATACCAAGGAAGCCAAAGAAGCCTTTGTCGCCTTATTTTCGTTTCATGATGAAGGTCAGAGGAGATCTGGCAGCACAAAATCCTTCTTTACCTCCGAAAGGTAAATTATTATTGATATTTGGAATTGGCATTGTACTAAGTTTTTTTATAATGATATTCCGTTTTAAATAGATCTTATAAAATTGATCGGTCAGAAATGGTCCAAATTGGACACTGCCAGTAAGGAACATTACGGCACCGCATTTCAAGCAGAAATTGGCCCCTACACTCAAGAAATGGCAAAGTACAATGAAAGTTTGACTCCAGAAATTAAGGAAAAGCAAGGACAGGAAAAATTGGAGAAACAATTAAAGAAGGAGCAACGAGAGCGTCGAAAGAGACTGGAGTCTTTGGGAAAACCCAAAAAGCCTGCCACACCGTTTTTGCAATATGTCAAAACCAACTTTACTACGAGTCCTGGACAAGGACGTGACTTTGCCAAGGACCAGTTGAAGCTTTTGAGTACTCAATGGAAGGTCATGTCCGATAATGATAAGGCTCCATTCGTTGCAAAATATGAAAAGGATTCAGTAGAATACAAAAAGGCAATTACAAAATGGGAAGAGTCGATGCTAAAAATGGTAAGTTAGTCTTGCCCCACGTGTTCTGTTTTTAAATTGAGATTTAGGTACATTATTATTATTTGGTATTTTTGATCTTGTTTGATTATTTAGGGCAACAAGGATGTAGTTCGTGCGGACAGCCTTCCTAAAAAATCCAAGATTAGGGCTGCAAAAGCCTAGCCAGATCCAGATCTCGTTCACCGTCTTGAAAGATTAATTATTTTGAAGAATTAGTCCAGAATTTATAAACCTGTTGCAAATGAGCAGCAGCGACAAACTAAAGTTAAGAAAAGAGAAGATAATTTGAGTATCTTATCATGTCGTTTCTGTGACTGATTGCGCTATAATTTATGAATTCTTTCCTACTTATACCTAATTGTATTCTTGTCGCGACGCTCTTGTCGTGAATGATGACTGTCATATTAAATACAGCAAAGTAAAGTGAGAATGTTGACGTGAAAGTTTTAGTACGAGTTTTATTTCGCATAGCTTATTTTTAAAGGTAATTCAGAGAATAACTCAAGGCAATCAATCATTGCTCATCTCATCACTCAAAACAAGAAAGACTTCAGCACCTATCTAATGTTTTACAATGGGTAGATCTTGAAATGGATTCGTTGAAATAAGTAAATGTAAATACGAATCTGGAGGAATTGTCCTTCAACCATTCGAGAGTTCATTTGTACTCACATTGCTTTCACTCGGACCAGTACCATCAATATCAGTCCCAGTAGAATCACCATTCACCACCAAGGCTTGATTGGAGCCCTGATTCATGGAGCTATGATCTTCGCTTCCAGGATGATCATGATCATTCCCCTTATTTCTTCGTCATGTAGAAATCCACACCATGCACAGTTTTGATTTTGACGTGCTTTCTCAGGGGAAATGTCTGGAAAACAATTAAAATATAAAATTTACTTTTAATTTAGACTTTCTTTTTAACTAACAATGGGGCTGGGCTTCAGAATTTACCTCAGTAGAATGAGTTCGATTTTTGTTTGGCTCGATCTGGGGCATTGATGAAAGCTTTTGTACAACCAGGAAATTCGCAAATATTTTTCTCCAGTACAGTATGACAGGGAGGGATCAAGCCAAAAC
>WJEZ01000540.1:0-26463 GCA_009869925.1 Thalassaphorura encarpata
CTAATTCAAAGGGCACGTCTGAGGTTCTTAATAGCTTCGGGGCTGAGCCGGCCCCCGTTGGGGGGTACCTCAATCAAGTGGAAACCAAAAAATTAGAAGTGGTGAGCCAGGACTTCCTGTTTTTATGTAAGGGTAACACCGGATTTTTCAGGCAGGAAGTTCTCACACACAGTATTGTTTTTGGAGGAAAGCAGGCCTAATGCTAAAAAAACGAAAGTTTTTTTTCCCTTTTTTTTAGGCAATGTACTGTTAATTGTAATCCTTAATGCTTTATCAACTGCAGCTTCCGTTTCTGCACAAGAGACATATTACGATGCGACTGTTCTGCTTTAAAGCTAAAATTGGTCTGCGGCTTCACTTCGTTTAAGGATGAAGTAGTAGTAGAGTCAGTACATTGTCTCGTATTTCACCACTAAATTAATGGACAGCAAGAAGGTTTTGCAAGGTATAAGGGCATCTGGGAAGAAGGAAAAATTAACATAAGATTTGTTTTATCACACCTTCACACTACCATGTTGAGAGCATTGCCCTGTGGAGTTCGGAATTTCCCATAAATTTATCCTGTACAAGGACAGAGAGCAAATTTTGATGGGTTTTGCACTCCCAATACAAATTTAACCAGAGTCGAAGCTGATTCCTTCATCTTAATGGTGAAGAATAAGACGACTACCTGTAGAATGAAGTATACATAACCCATCATGGCTACAATTTAAGTGCAGGACGATTGCGTCTACGAAACTCGCAACGAATGGTCCAAATTCAAAATTGTTACTTTTCCAAACGTAAGAATAGTTCTTGATTTAAACAAGACTAAAGGTTCTTTGAAATGCAAAATCTATTCAATGATATTTTTTGATAATGACATTTTAATGGCTCGAAATTTGAGCACTTGAAAATATCAGCATCGTCATCCACAAGCAATAATGTGCTAGATGATTTTACGCAGGAATTAAGTCTCATGAAAATCACTGACCGGAAAAAGGATCCCGAACCATGTGGATCGAACCAAACTCTTCGGGAAGACACTGGCCAGAAAGAGCATCCTAAACCATGTAGACTGGAAGATACTCTTCGTACTGGATTCGCAATTGGGTTTCCGACCAAGGATATGTACGCATAAAATAGTATCATACTAATTCGTAAAATATACAAGTACCAACTAAATTCCATTTGATTACAGGTGCACCATTTGCAGAGAAGAAAATTTTCTTTGGGCATTCTTGTATCCAGCCTCAGCCTTGTCGTACAAAACTATTTTTCTCCACTTGAGTAATAAGTTCTTCCTTCTTATGCCCTTGTGTAGTCATTTTTAACTAAAATTCGCTGATAATTTGCGCTGAATCAATTTTCTAAGACAAATGTTTTTTTGACCTTCAGCTGTCACTTCACGGAAGAGTTGAAATAATTTCAACTCTAGCGGTAAGAGAAAAATTTCATTTAAGGCCGCCTTAGCTTAAATGAAGCGGGAGATGAAAAAAACTTAAAATTGGCTGGGGTAATCCGTTAGGTGAAGCAGTAAGAGAAGAGGAAGCTTAAATGACGACTCAAAATTGGACTTAATACGTATATTACCCTGGATACTTTTACTCAATCAAAAAAAGACAGATCAAATTACAGAGAGAGAGAAGACCCATTTCTGAAGGAGCTATTCCCGCATCGGGAACTAGTTTTAGATTATAGAAATCATTTATTATTTTCCTGGCTCAAAACATCATCTGGTATTTGAGATTTATTTGACTAGTGTCATTTTAAAAAAAGAAAATGAAGAAATCCAATTCATGAATTTCGAGCTCGCATTATTTGGATCCAATACTCAGATCTCAGCACTATGAAAAAATGAAGATTATGAAATGCAATGAAATCTTTAGTGGAAAATGAGCCCAAAATATTCGTTGTAACTTCATCACAAAAAGTGTTGAATGATCTTGTGAATTCAAAAGTTTCATGAAATAGTTTTAGAATCAGACCATACAGACCCTCGTCCAAGCTGCCAAACTTCCTGTCGAGGTACGGAGAATTAACCCTAATATTCCACATCAAGAGTGAAGTATTGACCTGCAAAAATGCACCAATATTTTTTGCAGGAAATGGGCCACTTTTGGAAGAGATGAGAATAGGATCAACCAACTGTTATTTTCAACCCAACGTTCTTACTGCTCCCCAAGTATGGGGTATTGCAAAAGTTTTGCCAAATCTGAAGTATTTTTAATATCAGGATCATGGAACTGTGCTGAACTACATACATGGAATATTTGAAAATATTCTTCTGGTGTCTCCCAATTTTAAGAAACTGTTAGGAATGCAAGCTAAGCGCTGCATCCTCAAATAGTTACTCTAGTTCCATTTACTTTGTTATTGCTGATGCTGCAAAGCACAGCACATTCATTATGTAAACCGTAGTATATAAGACAGCATTTGATCATGAATAAAGAAGACTTGACTTAACACTCAATCTCAATTGGGCTCTCTCACCCACATTTAACTGGTGGAGATGCAGGGTAAACACACAACAACACGGAAAGACCCGTTGCTTATATTAGTAGAACCCTATTAACAACCGAGAAAAATTGGTCAACAACAGAACAGGAATTATTCGCCATAGTTTGGTCCTTAAAACGACTCCGACAATTCCTATACGAAATTTCATTCAAAATAATTACAGACCACCATGCACTTTGCTGGATTCTTCGTGCTAAAAAACAAGAAATTTCCCCTAAACTAACCAGAATGGCCCTAGTATTATCCGAACACAATATAACCGAAATCCATCACATAGCTGGACAAAAACATGTATTAGCTGATTATTTATGCCGTTTTCCCCTCAAATTTAATGACCGATCCGAAGATTTAGATGATATCCCAATTTTTACTATAAATTCGACGAATATCCTCTCAGAACAAGACATTGACAATAACATTGTTCACATTAAAAATCAAATCCTTCAGAATAATGAATATTATACGAAAAGATTTGTAACTGAAAAAAACATCTTATATCGTCTTTACAACTCCGACAGCCAATTAGTAATTCCAAAACAACTTGTAAATTCTATCCTCGTAGAATGCCATGACAATCCCATATCCGGTCACTTAGGGCATAATAAAACAATCGCAAAAATCAGAACCCGATATTATTGGCCCACTTTAACCCGTGATGTTTACAATTATGTAAAAACTTGTAAACAATGTCAGAAAAGAAAATTTCCGAGAATCTGTAAATCAGGAAAAATGCAAATTGCTCCAGTCCCTTCACACAATTCAAATTGATGTCATGGATCCCTTTACCCAAAGTTCTAGTCAAAATCGATACGTCGTAACCGCCATTGATTACCTTACCAAATGGTTAGAAGCCCGGCCCCTTCGAGAAGCCACAACCAAATCTATAGCCAAATTTCTTGTGGCACGAATTATTTATCGACACGGATGTCCTAGAATAGTAAGAATAGTCCCATCCGACCGCGGAACTACATTCACCAGCGAAACATTCCGCGAAGTATCCCGTATTATGAATATCAATCACAGCAAGAGTACCGCCTACCACCCACAGTCCCAAGGACTTGTCGAGAAAAGCCATTCGACACTGACCGATTCTATAGCCATGTACGTATCGTCAAAACAAAAAGATTGGAATAAATTCCTCCCTTATATTGTTTTCGCCATAAACTCATCGGTACAAAAAACAACAAACTATTCACCATTTTACTTACTATATGGGAAAGAACAAAGAACCTACCCTACCTTTGGAATCACAACTGAATACCCAAACGAATAAACCCAGTATAAAGAAATTAATTGAACATGTCAAAGAAGCAAGAAAAATTGCAAAAATAAACATTGAGAGGGCTCAACAGAAATACACTACAATAAAAAACGAAATCACACTACCTATAACGTAGGTCAACTAGTTTACTAACGGAAATACCCACAGAAACGGAGAAAATTCTCAAAACTATTCCAGAAATATTTTGGCCCCTATGCAATTTCAAAACGTTTATCTGATATAAACTTCGAAATATCCACCACAATCAATGACAAAATAGTCAATGGTACTATGGATGTAGAAAGATTAAAACCTTGTCACCAAAGAGCCACTGAAACTTACCACCCCGAAATCGAAATAACAGAAATATCAAGCTCTGAATCTGAAAACGAGAATAACCCAGAAAATTCCGTTGAAAACCGTATTACCCATGGTCATAATCTCCGACCCCGTAAGAAAATAATCTACAAATATTAAGCCCTCTTCAACTGCAGTTCTTTCTCCTCTCCGAGGCGACTCTTCATCTATTCACCATATCCCACGTAGTCCTGTCCTGAACGAGATACCGGTTCAACTCATCAAGACATCACTACCCCGGATGATTAAACTTATTCTTATTTAATTATAATTATACATTGCCTTGATCTTTAAAATGTATACAAATTGTGTGGACACAATTTTTTCCTTGTTAGGGAAGTATTAGGAATGCAAGCTAAGCGCTGCATCCTCAAATAGTTACTGTAGCTCCATTTACTCTGTCCTTGCTGATGCTGCCAAGCACAGCACATTCATTTTGTAAACCGTAGTATATAAGACAGCATTTGATCATGAATAAAGCAGACTTGACTTCATGAATTTTCCATTCTCCCGTCTGGACTTAAACCAATGTGTCATTCTTAGCATGGAAATTGAACTTAACCAAAAGTTGAAGAAAAAGCTTTAAATATAAACAAGTTAACTATAAATAATTTTATGGAAGAGTAGCATACTTCTTGCTACAATAGATCGTGCATAGATCAACCACAATTTCTCAATAACGAGTATTCTCGTAATGTCTCACTTATCGTACTGTGGTTTCATTAGAACTTAAGTTCGTTATTGCACGAGAAATTCTGTTAGCCATTATTGAGGACTAGTCTCTCCTGAACGCCGCCGAGGCGAAATGGGAAGTCGATGCTTTTTATGAGAACAGAATATTGTTCCTACCTCCTGTACAGTTGCCCATTTGCACTGGTTATTAAATTATACTGTACATATAAGATTCGCCATGATCACATTTGTTAAATTCTGAATCTTCATTCCTTCAGTCTGGATTTAAATCAAGTGGTTCAACCTCAGCATGGATACTAAGCTTAATGATCAGCTGAACAAAAATCTCTACATACTAGAAAATAAGTAAAAATAAAGAATTTCTAACGGGAACTATGGAAGAACAGAAAACTCGCAGCGAATGGCCCTAAAGTAACTTCGAACTCTTAACTTTACCTAAAAAATTAACCCATATTTGACTATACTGTGTAAGTGCAAACGTTTGCTTCGCTATTTCTTGTCTCGTTTCATTTACCTACGGTAAGACTCCTAAGGAGTTAAAAAGTTAAAGAATCATTCGAATACTTAAGTGATTCTCCTATAAAATAAGAACAGTATTTGGATGAAAATAATCTCACACCAATAAATAATCTGAATCTTAGTGAGTTTGAAACTCCTAAGGCTGGAAGTCCCTTCAGCTTTTACACTACTTAGAGTGAAGTAATAGAACGAGAATCCGAATAAATTCCGGTGATTATAAAATCATCGAAGGAAAGAAAGATCCCAGACTGATATGGATGCAAGACAATGAAGTCAAGTCATTGTTTAGATGGTAGATTTAGATTTTAGATACAAGCAATGCAATAAATTTAGCTTTCTCTATTCAAGTAGTCAGTATATAAATCTTACTAATCAAGAATAAATACACAGTTGAAGATCAATCTTTGAGTATCATTTATTTTAAACAGTATCGTCCTAACCAAATTCGTGAATTTAAAAGATCGGCGAAACATTTTAAAAAATATAAATCTCTGAGGTTTGTCGAATAACCGATTGTTTTTATCGATGGCATCGACAGCTCGTGAGGGGCACTTGTGGTATTAGTAGCGACCGACTAGTACCTGCTTGGATAAATCTTGTCATTCGTATGCTAATTGTAGTAGAGTATGACTACGTTTCTAACTTGTCATTGTTTGCATAAATTTTTGGTTAATATTAAAATTTTCAGTGGTTTAAAAGATTTTTGCGGGCAAATTTGGTTTTAAGATTCAAGGATGTAAATCCAAACAATAGGATGAGACTGAGTGCCAACACCCCCAATGAGACTTTGCCTCAGACCTATTTCGGGGAGCCAGACCTAACACCCGGCTGTTGAGATCCCAGGACCTCTTCCTTGTTTTCCCCCAATTTAATTCAGATAATAATACAGTGTGCACTCTAAAATTTAACTTTTGAAAAAAATGACAAGTTAAGTAAAGTTTTCTATTCTCGTGAGAGTAGTAGACGCCAGCTTAATAAAGGAGTTAGCTAATGAGCTCGGCAGACATATTTCTGAACTTAAAAAAAAAGAAAAACTAAAGCTCTAAATGATTACACAGGAAACACCCCCAATGAGGCTTTGCCTCAGACTTATTTCGGGGAGCCAGACCTAACGCCCGGTTGCTGAGATCCCAGGACCTCTTCCTTGTTTTCCCCCAATTTAATTCAGTGCAGTGAATAATACAGTGTGCACTCCAAAATTTAACTTTTGAAAAAAATGACAAGTTAAGTAAAGTTTTCTATTCTGGTGAGAGTAGTAGGCACCAGCTTAATAAAGGAGTTAGCTAATGAGCTCGGCAGACATATTTCTGAACTTAAAAAAAAGAAAAACTAAAGCTCTAAATGATTACACAGGACAAATGTTACATAGAGCAAGAATGGAGAAAACAATAAAAGTGGAGGTGAGTTTTGATTTTTATTGAAAATTTTGTATTCGATCTGCATTAATAAATCGGAATTATTAGTTTTGTTCGAACTGGACTCATTTTATGTTCTTAATTTCTGGAGATTTAAATTGTCTGAACGATTCGTATTTAAAATGTATTATCTATGTCAGGCCGTCAAAACTCAAGACAAGTCAAAATCAAGTCTTGGAAAATTCATTTGCATTCTTATGGGTCCATGATTTTATCCCTTCTCGCATACTCACACTCCGGCGTGCCCGACTTATTTTCTCGTCTTCGACAATGGGAGCAGAAAATAGCTTCAAGCGGGTTTCTAGGATTTCTCGATTTCTTTCAGCATTCTTTTGATTAGCTGCCCGGAGCTCAACGTCCATTTCACCCCTTGTCCTTTCTAACTCCTTCAGTTTAACCTCGGCTTCTACAATACAAGCAAAACACAAAAAGCATAAGAGAAAGCCATGGACAACACATAGGAGCTAAGCACAAATAAATACGTCAATCACAGAAATCACATCATCCATATTCTCAAATTAGCAAACAATATTATGACAGTCGGTGAAGCATTTTATTTTGCCTACTCAAGCAAAAAGCTGTAAACAGTCAGTAATAATGTAGTGAGCCTTGCTTTCAGCTGCAGAACAACATTGAATCGAATTCGTGAATCAAATGGAAAGAAATTATATAATAGAAATCCTTCAGTTATTATATTGTCAATTAATGACACTATAATCTTCCAAATAATTATTTCAAGAAGAAGAGAGAATAAATTTGATTGGTGTGAAGATATTTCCAGATGTTCAATATGTTAAAATGTATGTTGACGTTTCGTTTAGGATATTTTTAAATTCCGTGTCAACATTGCAAAAACCAGCTTGAACCTCAACTTGTGTAACCCGCAACTGTAGTTCGAGACCAGGAATCTCGAAATACTTTTGACATTTCTTTTCATTTTACTTAATTAATCAACACTAACTCTTAAAGAAATAGAGAATGAGCGTGAGTATTTAACAGCTCTACCTTCTAAACGGCGTTCCATTTCCGATTGTCGCATCTGGAACGTTTTTGTCTTGTTGCGTTCCAGGGTCAGAAGTTTTGTATTTTCTTCTTGAAGCCTCTCCAGTTCTTCTCGCTTCTCCCATTCTTCATTCAGAATCCTAGCTTGAAGATTTCGAACAATTTCTTCATCCTTCTTTGCTTGTATTTCTTCTGCGAGTAATTTTTCTAATTGTCTCCTCACTTGATCCAAGTGACGTCGTTGCTCTTCTTCTGCGGCTTTTTGAAGGGCAAGTTCTTTGGCCTGATCTTCAGCTGCCATGCGTGCCTTTTTCATACAATATTGGAAACTCACGTTACTTTTACTATTAAATAGCTCAATCCAAATATATTCTTCTGAATTGCTTTAAAATTTGGCAAAGTAAATGAGAAATTTATTAGTAGAAATGGAAACTAATGTTAATTTTCAAATGAAAATGACTAGAATTAGAGTATGGGACGAATGGTTAGTTTATTAGTAGATCAAATTAGAAAGAAATGAAGTCGATTTAACCACAGTATATGATTTATTGAGATTCCCAAAGAATACAAGTAAGAATAGAGAAGTGAAGTTGAAATAATGAAAGTAGATAAGGTAGGCGGATTTGTAGTTTTTCCATTCTATGATCCATTAGCAGTAGCCGTTCCACTGTTCTCCTCCTGATTATCACACAAAGATTTTTTAAAATTGGTCATTGGCAAAGAAAATTAGAATTTGAGTTTAAATTCGCAAGTTTGGAGAAATATAGGAAAAATCGAGGCGTCGAAACAGAATCCAAAAATTGTTAGTACTTAAAATTCTGTAAATAGTATTTGAAGCGTACCATTTTTTCCATCATGAGTGTGTCCTTTGCCCTATCTTCTTCCATTTGTCGTCTAATCCTGAGCCGATGCCATTCAAGACGACGTTTATTTCTAAGGTGACGTCCGTACGACTCTCGACAATAGAGTCTGGATAGAGCCAACTTGAAAGAGGAAAGCCATTGGGCACGATATCTGGAAATTCAACGTTCAATTTTAATAAAGTATGAACTAAAGATAATAGATAAAGATAACGCAATATGTAAGAGTTTTTCAATATTTGAACAGTGCAATTTAAAGTTGTAAACAAAATTCCATAACAAGAAGAAATTGTTTAATGTATTACGAATGGTTGAACCAACATTTCTGCAAACTAATTATTTGCTGGGTGATACATTTTTGAATTTCGGGATTTGGGGAAAAAGAAAATGGTTAAATACTTTAAACAGTCTATGAAAAAAACAAATAAGTTCAGATTTATGAACTTGATTAATTGCTGAAGCGAAAAATTAGAGTTCGGAATTAACGAAATTGCTTCAACCCATTTCGCCCTTGCTTCAAAACGTCGTAACTGAGCAGTTGTCAGTTTGCTGATTTAAAAAATCCCATCTCTATTAAGCTAAAGTCGGAATCCAAATATTTTAGTTCTGTTTCACCTTTTATCCAGTGTGGCAAGGTGAAGAACACGATCAGAGGTGATGAGGTAGAACTGATGAAATTTTGAATTGGAATTATCTTGCCCTTCCTCAACCCGAGTTTGGGCGTCAAATCGAATCACTTTTGGTTTCTTAGGATTCGAATAATAAGTGAGACCTGTGGATCTCAATATGAAAAGCCTTTCCATAAATTTGGGCAAGTATTCTCCACGTTTGAGAAGTGCTCCCTAATAAAAAATAAACATTACAATAATGTCAGCAATAATACATGCGACAAATATTTTCCCATAATTGCTCGATTTATAATTAAACTTCTATAAATGCATACCTTTTTAATTGTATCATCCACAAATTCATCGTAGATGTCGTTAATTACTTCGCTCAATTCGTCCTGCCGGAAATGCTTCATGAATTTCAATTCCACGACAGAAAAGAATGTTTGTAAGTCGAATATAGCATTTGAAAATAAAATCTGGATTTCAAAACATATAAATTGTATTAAGAAATGTAATAGGATAAAAAATGACAATTTTGCTAATAATGAATTCACCTCGAAATCCTCTCTTAACTCCCACTCTTTGCTGAGGTTAGAAAGGAATTTTGTGTAGACTAAATCCGCTTCCTCCGGAGATATCAACACCTGAAAATAATTAACACATTCTCATAAGCATACGTTCACTCTAAAAATTATTATTGTTAAATTAGGGATCGAGCTTTGAAATTTGAATTAGAAAATTTTTTCAAAGTTCAATTCGAATTAGCTAGAAATGTTCGGTCAGCAGAGGCAAATAATGTAAAGCTTTAACAAATTTATTGGTCAACGGACTCTCGCAGCATAACCGTGTCCTGCATATTTTTGTGTGACCGACCATGCCAAAAGTTAAAATTAGGGCTGACCTTGGTATATGCATTAACACTTTATTAAAGTTCAATTTGGTTTAGCTAGTAAAATTCGGTAATCTGAGTCCTAAAACAATTTTATGGTCAGCACACCATCCCAGGGCCAACATACTTACACCTTTGTCATTGACCGTCAAAAAAGTTGTGCTAGCCATCGACCTTGAAATTTGCATTAGCACCTACTCCGAAGTTAATTCAGTTTGAATGGGAAAAATTTGGTCAGGAAAGTCAATAAACGTAAATCTACAAAATATTTGGTCAGCTTCACCTTGCCCTGAGTGGGTAACCGTTTATACATTTGGGCAGTAGACTATCCTAAAAATTAAATTAACGATCTTGACAGTGAAATTTGCATTAGCACATTTTCGAAAGCAAATTCGGTTTAGCCAAGATAATTCCGTCAGCAATGGTCAGTATCTAGAAGAAGTGTCTAAAACGTCAAAATTTTTAGAAATTTTTTGGTCAGCCGCCCTATATATTTCAGTCAGTGACTAATCATAAATGTTGAATCAGGGCATGAACTTGAATAAAATATTCTACGTAACCCTAATAAAACTAAATTGTAATATTTTTATGCTATTGTTAATTCACCTGAGCATTTCCCTCTTCATCGCGGACGAGATCGGCCAAAAGACAAAATATTCGGAAAAGTTTGAAAGCACTTGTTTCGTCCAACCCTGGAGCTCTTTTTGCTGGATTCAATTTTGATTTGGTGAGAATCCAGCAAGCCTCATCAATGGATTTCTCCAGCACAGCCAATTCATCTCGACTCGTCGCATCACTCAATGAAGAAAAAACTTCTCGACTTAAATAGGATTCAAATTGATTGTAATTGAGAGTTGCCTTGTTTCCATAGTCTTCCAGCCCTTTATCCACTTCATGACAATCCAGCAGACTTCCTAGGCTAGCCACGAATACCTGTGTATTTTCAATTAAACTTATTATTCACCAGCACAAAGCTTGACTAATTTTACTCGTCAGCTCTGAATTTGAGCAAATATAACTTGCTACAAAAAAATCCACAGAAACTAGAAAATTCCTGAAAGGAAAGTATTACATCTGAACAAAAAGCAAAAACTAGCAAATTTACTGCTGAGAGCGTAGAGCACAATTTCACTCCCCGTAATTAGTCGGGCATTAGAATATATCAGAAACTTCAAGCACAAGCTTAAAATTCTTTAACCCAACTGAAAACTGGATTTTATATTGAGTTGTAAACGACACGAGATACTTAAAATCGTGACGGGATGAATTTTATCGGCACATACATGCATGTATGCATGCACGCGTAGCAGCTTTCCTTGTAATTGGAAAGAACGTTACCTGCGTCCGCACGGCTCTGTTAAAAAAACCGTGTTAAGCAGGAGAGCATCATTTTTCCATATTTAATATAATTTGTCTTCAGTGAGAATAATATGAAAAATGAAATTGTACAAGCAAAACGCTCAAGCACAGCCATTTCCTCTACTTTAAATGCGAGCTTTGAGGAAGAAATTACTTGCGATTAAAACTCAAGAAATCCATCGTTGAAAACCATTTGGAAATCTTAAAAAGGCATAAATTTACAATTATCAAAATTAACACTAACTAACCGTAAAAGCATTTTGTGCCACAAGACAATTATTTCAGTGCATTTCTATGTGTAGATATCTATTCATTTTTGTATGGAATTGAAAATGTAATATGGGATTTACAGTCATGGCATATAGCATCGTCGTCACGTATAAGTAAAGTAAACTCCTTTCATCGTGAGAAATGCAAATTGAGCTGCAGGAATATTATTTCTTTCCTTGCCCTGCAACGCAGCCCCATGTGAAACATTATCTTGAAAACAATCAGGCAAAGATTAGAAATTATCGCTAGGAGGAAAACTGAGTCAGTCAGTGAGACTCAAGACTGACAGTGTAATTGTTCCTTGTAATTAAAACTTGCTGTCTAATTTCCTGCGTAAAGGATTTTATGACTCATGCTGCTTTGCTTGTTTAGACAAGGCATCAAGGCGTTGAGCAAATTGAACAGAGTAAAGTCTAAAACCAGTTCATTTAGCATACTCACACTTTTACAACATTATGTCACCGCTAAATGAAAAGCTCTTTCTCTTTTTTTGCATTAAAAACTAATCACTTCAACCATACGCTTACCACACCCTTCTCAACTATTAAACGAAATATAATCTGACTATAATCTAATGTCAAATCCTAATCCTCATGTCTTCAGTCTTAACAGTTCAGAATTTATACATGGGCTATTACGCTATTTATCAGTAAAAAAGTAATATGAAATGAAGGATTATTTACCCGTAGTTTAGACTTTGGGGCTTCCAAAGTCTGTGGATCTGCCAATGCTGAAAATCCTTGCCAAATGGAATTTTTTGTGAAATCCAATAACGAATTTGACATTTTCATTCCTTTGTTCAATGTTAAATTCACTTTATTCACTTTATTCACTTGCACAGCAACTGTCAACTAATTTATTCATAAAACACTGTTCAAGATTAGCAGCACCATTTATTTAGTATTAGCAGAGCTCATTTACTTAACGAGCTACTTAACCCTTTGATTTTATTTTGTGTTCAGTGTTTGAATTCGCACTTGGAACTGAGGGAGATGCAAAATGCAGAGCAGAACAGAACAGGAGAGCAGTTGGCTTCTCTTGCCTATTGCCTTGATGAAATGACCTTCTCATCTACTCTACTACAAGAACAAGGCACAAGGCAGAGTCGTCGTTACCAAGTCAAGTCAAGCCCAACCACCACCACCACCACCACACTATTCCAAGTCCAAGTCTATTGCATAAAATGTGTTAAACTTGTTGCATGTCTGTATCTGTACTGTTGAAGCCGGTGGACCGTAGTTGGCATAATATTCGCATGTCCATGTTCTGTTCATGTCTCTCGTCTCCGCCTGCTGTGAGCTAATTCACTAACCATTGCAAAGCAAAAATCCACATCCACTCCTTGCCGCTCATCCACAGAGTAGTCTTCAATTAATCCCTAATATTAATTCAACTCAAGTCAAAGACGAACAAACAAAGACAGGGGTGAACCAATGGGCCTCATATGCGTACGATGCGTATGCGCACCCATAATTAGTATGTAGGTGAGAGGATTGAGATTGAGGAAGGTGTTAAGGATCTTATCACATCACCAACCAAAAATCTCTTTCACCTGTGACAATGGATGAAGTAAATGTCTTGTCCTGTCTTGTCTTGGCTTGGCTTGTCCTACTCTCCAATCCTATTTACACCGACCGACCGACCGACCACCTTTGATGAATTTGTCATTTGTTTGTGTGGAACTCTCTTGTCTCATTTTTCTCACAGTTACAAACTTGAGCTTTGCTTTGCTCTCCCTCGGCGCGGCTCCTTCACACTGACACTACCGTTGCAAATCCAATTCCCTCCCATACCCTTTTTCATCATTAGCTCAGATCCTCGGTCATATTTTATCCTCCTAGGGGTTTCTTAAGTCTTAATGGATTGTGTCACAGAACTTTGGTCCTTGAAGGGTCAATAATGCAATGAATTTCCCATGGCTGCTAATATTTGGATGATCATTCATGTGCATTGTGAATTTATAAACTAATGACTTGACCCTCATGCCCAGGATTATTTTAAGAGTGCCTTGGTTGAGCTTTATGTCTATGCAAAAAGGTGGAGAAGACATGAATGTGCAAAAACAACGTAAGTCGAGTAAAGTGGATGGACGAAGAAGAAGAAGAACGGGTTGGAATGCTAAAAGCTCTCTCACTCAGTTCGTCAGTTCCTTCATGTCCATATATAGACGATTATAATGTTTATGGAATATGCAAGTTTAGTTTTGGCATGGTCGAACGACGCCATAGTATAATTATTCCCAGACGGAATGTCCGTTCTACTTGTATTGCCGTCGTCGTCGTGTCGTGTCATTCCCACTTGAATTGGGTTGAGCATTTTTAACGTGTACTTAACTTTACGTATTTTGGTAATGGAAGGAATTTAAATGTCTTCATCTCATATAGGGAACAACCACGACGACGACATGTCATTTTTTATTCTCATTAGCAAAATTGACTGACTGAGCTGAGCAGGTTTACCTTTACCTGAGTTAGTCCAATGCCCGTAGCCTCCTACAGTAGAATTCATGAACAAAAGTCCAATTAGATTATTACGAGGAAATGGAAATGTCACCCGTGCTAAAAAACACAGGAGCAGAGTGCAGCAGTTTCCATACGTCCTTAGCATACCTTGTGCAATGCAATGGAATACTTTTATTACTTTGTTGGAGAGATGGTCTATACCATGGGATTTCATCCATTAGCCAAAAAGTCAATGCACTCTAGATCCATGGATACGGATGGGCGCCGGAGGTGATGATGATCATCGTATTCGTATCATGGAATAAAAAATTTCTGCCTTGGTCCTATAATGCAACATTCCTTATGCTGTTTGTCTAGTTCCATTTACGTGCTCATGTCCATGTCATGTAACTATGTTGTGTTTTAATAACCAAGCCCATTTTCATTCCATGATGATGAGTTAAATTGGATTTGAATTCTTGGGAATTAGAAAGACAAGTCATTTTATTAGAAGCAGGATTAGGCCCAGTGGCAGTAGGATAAGGGATATGCCTATGCATTCGTCTTTAATATCATTTATGGACTCACTTCTTGATTCAATATTTTTTACGGTTTATTGGTTTGATTTTGCAGAAAAATTTTAAGATAAGCGTATATTTCAAGCATACTAGCTACAACGCCCAAGAAGTTTTCACTTGAGAAGTTTTATATTGCATTTACATAAAAACACTTCCTCTGGCGGAGCGGGTTCTGCTCTAATTATTAACCCACCTGCTCTTGCATTCAGTACAAAAAATATTGAGCCAGGTGTAAAAAGGATTGAAAGGAACCATAGATGGATCAGTTTTTATTATTTGTTTGTTTAGGTAAGAAGTTGGAGCTCAAGCACTTAAATATTTCTTTAATGGGGAACGTGAATAAAATGCTGCATCGTTAACTTGGTTCAAGTGCAATGCAAGATTTTTCAATTTATTTGATCCATGAAGATTTAAGAATCGGACTTTTACGAGGAGTTTTAATTGAAAACCCATATTTGTCAAACTGGAGAATCCTAGCGTGGGATTATAAAAGGTAATATAATTTTCCATTTTGGAGAAAATCATCGGTGTGGCCATTGCAGTGCTGTGTAGTGCAGTGTTTAGTTGAATTTGCTATACATTAAAAGACCCAGCCTTTAAGGAGACATTTAGTAGTCAATCACTTTCTCAAATAATTCTCTTTGACAACCCGTGATATTAGCTCAGGAGTCTTTTAACCGTGGCATACTGCGTGGACTCTCCTCAGGTAAAAAACAAACTGACTGACAGCTCTGACATAATCATCAATCTCACCTCATGAATTCATAATGCAATTTGCCTAGCCGTGCCGTGCCCAACCCAGACTAGACTAGACTAGACTTCCCGACTAACTCATCTTACGTAAACTTATAAGTGAAATTCTCACATAAGTTCGTATAGATAGAATTATTAGCTTCTGAAATTGATGCCAAATGTTATACTGCATGTGACTCTTTTTGTGAAAATTCCTAGGATTTCAAACCCGTGTTGTATTGTATGTCGTATTTACACTCATGGAGAAAGCAGTGTTGTTCAGGACTGGGGTAGATTGATTTTTCCAAGAAAAGAAAAGACCGAGAAAGAAATTGGGTGAGCCGTGAAAGGCGCCGACGGTGAAATTCACTTCCTGAGGAAAAGTACAAAATCCTCTAGGAAACGCAATACATGCATGTAATACATGAAGAGTTTGTTTACTTTTCAAGTCTAGACTGATTAAGGGGACCAAATATTACATTATTTTTTATTGATATTGTGGATTCCGTTGGTGCTCAATTGAAATTGTAAAATCTTCATTTCATTTCAGTGCTCAAACTCTAAAAGTGAAGGAAAGCAAGGTAATAAACGTTATTGATTTTGATTCGGGTAGTTTTTAGCCTTTTAGTCCATTTGGACCCATGCAATTTCAAAATGTCAGCATACGACGTAGCATAGTTAGCCTAACGCACTCCTTAAAATGGTGAAGGATATTTATTTAATAAGTTGGTTTTGACTTTGGCTTGGTTGGATTTGTCTTTTTTCATGTAACTTGAGATTTGCACTGTATTTGCATATGTGGCATACGATGAGATCCTTGACGACGGCGACGTTCGTCGTCTCCTGACTTGTCAGACACCCACGTTCTATTTCCATACCATTTGCCAACTTTGCAATTTTTTCCTCACATCCTTTTCACTACACAACTCCTATACCCCGGCAGAGATCACTCACTGACTAATTTTGTGTAAAAATTATTAAGAAATCAGCCATAAATATGGACTGAACGTGATACTGATGCCGTAGTGGGGTTGGCTCATGAAATGAAGCTCTTTGCTAATTTTAGGTACATGAGGAATTTTGTGATAAGATAATTGCTGGGTTTACTTTTTGTTTATTCAATTTTTGATTTATTTCTTGTAAACAAAGAACCAAGGTCTTTATCTTGTCACTCCACTGGAGATTAAGGAAACATAAATCAGCATAATTAGTCTCATGTCGCCAAAAATCTTATGGGAAAACGTAGTCTGGCTGAAAAATAATAACATCAAAACTTGTCAGAATTTTTTAATGCAAAAAAATTTCTTGTTTTATCCTTGATTCCATAAAAATTTTGCCGAACTTAGCTGTAAGTCAGAAAAATCGTTCGATGCGTAGTGTCTCAAAATGTCAAATAAATTCGTATTTTGTGGATTGACATTCCTTTTACTTAGCCGCCAGCCAGCCAAAGCGAACATAAAAATCTTGTGAATGAAATCAACGAAAAATAGAAGTTTTCCCTTGGCCTACATTCTTTTTATTTGCTATGAACAAGAAGATGAAATAGAATTGTAAATGATCCATGATCTGGGTGGGTTCCAGAAAAGCTATTTGCTCAAGTGGTTGTATTTACTACACTGGCATGGCATGACATACATTTAAAATTGAACATATGAACAAAGCAAAGCTAAGTAAGAACACTCTCGTTTGAGTTTAAACTCTTTAGGCTAATAATAATTTCATCAAGTCAAATGGTATTGACATTTTGTTTGCGCGTGCTGCTTGCTATTACTTTCATGCGTAGACTGATGATAGCTATATTGGCCTGACGCCTGACCGTGGTTGTGCGTTTTTACAATGTAAATTCCTGAGTTATTGAAAAAATGAATTTTAAAAATTACTATTCTGTATAAATTATATATTTTTCTGCTAATTTTTGTAAAATCATGACATGTCATGTTTATAGTTTTTAAGCAATCCTCGCCATTGGGCTCAATACAATCTCAGACGCGATCTTTTACATGTATTGCAATCTGAACCAATCATTGTTCATCGTCAAATTGGACGAAATCAGAAGGAAATTGAGCTTATTGTCAGGTCAGCATGAGCATGGATGAGTAGAGAATATTATTTGCTTGGTTAGCTTTGCTTTGGATTGACCATGTGTATTTTTCCATCCCTTGCCATTTGCCATGCTTTGTCCAAAAAGAGTAAATTAGAATGTCCTTGTGTCGCAGTGAATTGAGTGAGATTCACATCCATCACCATCTGACAAGATTTTCTTGCACAATCAATCCCACCAATGTTAAACGCAATGTAAACAAATCTCCAAGACTCAATTATTTCCCTTTCGTTGAGCTTGGATTGGATATTGTCAAGATTATTTGTCAAGGTGAAAATTGGTGGAGCTCTTCTCAGATTACAAAAATAGATAATTCTTACTCCTTTAGCAAAGTTGCTCGTTTAATTTAAGTACAACCACAACGCTTGCATTTACTCATTTATACACTCATGTTTAACAATTTTTTGCTTACACATAAGGATCATGGGCGGCTTACAAAGTAAAATGCAATGTCAAAATTAAAAATAGATATTCCACATGTAAGGCAGAAACTAAAACGCAGCTGTTTTTGGGCGTTGATTAATTAATTTACTTGAACTTTGCAAAAACAATCCGAAAAGTTGACGGATTTCAGCAAATATCTATACAGCAGTGACAAATTTTAAGTAGATGGATGACATCGCACGACATAAAATATATAGGTCGAGGGAAAAGTCCATTAATTGGGTGTGGATGATGTAATTAACATGTCATGTCATATTTATATATTGGCCGATGAGATTGCGGTAAACCGAGATTGGCAACTTCAGGTTTAACAAAGAAAGTACTTATGACAGGATGACAGGAACGTGGTCCTGGTTTGCTTAGAGTCAAGTACAGTAATTTGTTTGTTTTTATAGAAAAGACGCTAAATAAAACTATAGTTTAAGAAAAATTCGTTTTAAAATTGATTTTCAGTTTGACTAAAATTTTTAAATACGTCATTCTTGAGAGATAATAGGTTCAACTAATGAACCGTGTAATTTGATCCGCATGGTATGGCAGACAAACGTGATTATGCTGTGGTTATGGAAATACGGCCTTGGAGCCTAGTGACATCATTTTATCAGTTTTTATTATCAAATCATTTAATTACAATGAATGACAAAACGAGTTCAGTCATTCCGACAGACAAAGTAAAACCTTTAAAATGCAATTGAGTCCCGTATAAAGTCCAATAAGGTATATGGACAAGGTAAGGTACTTCACCAGTTTGAGAGAATTTTGTTAAATCCTTGAATGATAACTCTCCCTGCAACTAAATTTACCGAATTTATCCTGCTCAGGAATTCCCTTGTTGTATATGTTTCTATTTTCTTCTGTACATGGCTGGCGCCCGGTGTAATTAATTAATTGTAGATAACCTAATGTTTTCAAATTATATTTTGTTGTGTTATGTTGCAGAGCTCAGTGGTTAGGTCATTCTTTTAGAATTTAGTCATGGATTTGAGTTAAACCGTGAGTGCTCACACGTACATACTATCCTCGATGTTGTCATTTGAGTGAAGCAGGTACACAAATTCATTCTTCTTGTTATCTAACCACAAAATTTCCCACATTTTGTTCCCCTGTCACGACACGAACTGTCATTTCCAGGAGGAAACTTAATACAAAGTTGTCATGGGACTCAGACTCATATTTGCATGAGTTTATCATTAATAAACTTTACTAAAAGCGGACGTGGAATCAAGAGTTTTTCTCATTTCACCTTTTCAGGCAACTCTGGCGTCTTTCATTTCAAAAGTATCAATTCCTTTCACTCGACAATAGCAAAAGCAATTACATTGCAACTGCGACGAGGATCTAGTCTTTCCATGAAGAAATTGAATTAGTGGCTAATACTAAAAGTCAACATTAATCATGGGAGGTGGTGCATCTTGTAGTAGTGGAAGGGGCTCATGTCTCGGAACCTGATGCGATAGGTGAGACAACTAAATAAAATTTATTAGGCTTAGAAAAAAAACTCAAATTAATAAATATTTAATTTCATAGCTTTCTCCGCTGGAAAAGCAAAAGATTACAAAGATTCGTAAGTATGAATTAATGACACACGTTTTCCCCTTAACGCGAACTGTTTTTTGTTGATTAGGTGTAAAGAAGTATGGATTACAGATGAAATCTCAGTCTTAGTTGCCAAATTTGGTGGAACATTTTATGCTACGGGGTCAAAATGCCCCCATTATGGTGCTCCTCTGTCAAAAGGCGTGTTTGTAAATGGAAGAATCAAATGTCCATGGCATGGTGCTTGTTTTGATATCAAAACAGGTAGGAATTCAAACAAAATTTAGTGAGATGCTCGAAATAAAGCTTTCTCCATGATTTATTCTAGGGGATATTGAGGACTTTCCAGGATTGGATTGTATTCCAACGTATGAAGTTAAAAAGAAATTTGGTGAAGTATTTGTCTACGTGAATCCAAAGCGTTTTGTGAATAAAGTTGTTCGCCCATTGACTAAAATGAGAGATGAGTATGACCATTTAATAATTTTTGGAACTGGTAAGGATTTTTTATCTAAATTTAAATATAAGAAAAATAGTTTTCTTACATTTTATTGACTGCAGGTCCAGGTGGGTACATGTGCGCCCAAACTCTTCGTCAGGAGGGTTACGTAGGAAAAATTACAATGATCACGAAAGATCCATATTTACCATACGATCGTCCAAAGCTCTCCAAGGCTTTGGGTAGTGAATGGAATGACATTAAACTTCGAGATAAAAAATTCTTTGATGAGTGCGATATTGAAGTTTTGACAAACACTAAACTCGGAAGATTGGATTTGCTCGAGCATAAAATTTACTTGGAAACAGACGATATCCATGAATTTATGCATTATGACAAGATTGTACTTGCCTGTGGATTACTGTGAGTTTAAAAAAACAGGACTATGAATATTTATCATTGCTAAATCTTAACAACAATTTTTTTTAAATTCTAGACCCAGAATGTATTCCCCTACTGTTGTAGGCTATGATTTGAAAAATATTCTGCAATGTACAACTTTGGAAGAATCCATGTATATTCATAAAATGATTCCAGGGAAAGACGTCGTCATTGTTGGTTCTTCCTTTGTAGCTATGGAATTGGCATCCAGTATTAAAGACAAAGTCAAATCTCTCAACATTATTTCTCGCTATGACGTACCATTCAGTGTAGTTTTTGGAGCCAAAGCTGGAGAAGCACTCTTGAAGCACTTTTTGAGTAAAGCTAAAAATGCAACATTTCACCCTACGGACGAAGTCAAGCTTTTTCAAGGAAATGGCAACGGAGAAGTCGTTGGAGTCGTAACAATGAAAAAAACTGTGCTCCGTTGTGACGTCGTGATTGTAGCCATTGGTGGGACACCCAATACGGAAATATTTGGCCCTGACTCTATTAAACTTCACAAAAAAGAGAAAACAATTCTTGTCAACAAAGTAAGTGGATTAAAATTTTTGAAGGAATGACTGGAAAATTTTATTTTCATTTGATTACAGCACATGCGAACTAGTTATAAATATACATGGGCTGTTGGTGATATTGTAAATTTTCCACTTAATATTGGAGCAAGATCTCGTGTATCGATTGGACATTGGCAAGTGGCCCTCACCCATGGAAAAGTTGCTGCTCTGAATATTCTGGATAGAGAAGTTTCCATTATGGGTTTGATTCCATTTTTCTGGACTTCTCTCTGTGGAGTCAATCTCCGATATACGGGTAAGTAATAAAAAGTAAAAATAAAATATTGGACCTAGCATGATATGATAATGATATAACAATTCTTGACCTCCAGGCTATGGTGAAGCTTACGACGAGTCACTTATTTATGGAAACATGGAGAAAATGGAATTTTGCGTTCTATACACTAGATTCAAGAAAGCTATTGCGTTTCTTGCTGTTGGCTGTGACCCACTTGCGTCTGAAATGGCCGCTGCATTTGAAACTCAAGCGGATTGGGATGAAGATATTCCAGAATTTATTACACAAAGATTTCCTGACCCTCCTCTCGTCGGTGAGGTGTTTCCCGATAGGCCAAGAATAGTTGAAGAAGAATATGATATTTAAAAAGCTTCGAAATTAGAATTAGATTTTAGAAAGTAGTTCAAGTAGTATTATGTAATGTAGTAGTAGATTAGATATTAGATATTGAGGGTTGTGCACATAACGTGATATAATTCGAAACTCAGGGGCCACATGAAAATATTAGACCTTCCAATACGTATGTTAAAGTCATTAGTCTGATTTAAGGGTAGTAGGTAATGTTGGTGTAAATGTTAGCTTCCAGGAAAGCAAATGGATGCCCTTTAACTATCTCTTGAGCAAATCTATGGTATCGTCGAAAATATTTAGTTTTCCCTAACAATGTCCACTTTCCTTCTTAATTAGTTAAAATTCCCTTATTTTCCTTGAGCAATTTATTCAAATCCCTGTTTCTTTTTTCCTATTCCTTCCTAATTAGATATTAGATATTGAGGGTTGTGCACATAACGTGATATAATTCGAAACTCAGGGGCCACATGAAAATATGAGACCTTCCAATACGCATGGTAAAGTCATTAGTCTGATTTAAGGGTAGTAGGTAAGGTTGGTGTAAATGTTAGCTTCCAGGAAAGCAACGACATTATAGTATTCAAGAAAAGTTGTGATTAGATTAGATTCACTGAGAGTCTACGAAGAAATAGGGTAGATATGAAATACTCAACTGTATCTTGATTTATGTTAGAGTTGAATGGATGCCCTTTAACTATCTCTTGAGCAAATCTATGGTATCGTCAAAAATATTTAGTTTTCCCTAACAATGTCCACTTTCCTTCTTAATTAGTTAAAATTCCCTTATTTTCCTTGAGCAATTTATTCAAATCCCTGTTTCTTTTTTCCTATTCCTTCCTATAGGTGAAATTTTCCATGGTTATAGACCAAAGGATGACAGTTATGGTCAATTTGATGCGGAGGGTTTGGGAGTGAGCCCAGAAAATCCTCCACCAATTAGACCAATCCCTCCTGAGAAAATCGACATTTTACCTGACTATGATGACGTTGAACTCCCAACTGGGCGTGAGGCTCTTGAAAAATTACTTTTGCTCAAGAAATTGATAGCGGAACGTAGAGGTCGTGTATTGGACCAAAAGCTGGCAGAGGCTAGAGAAACCATGGAAAATTACGTATGGTATGAAGCAGCCATGTCAAAATTGATAGCTGAAACTCAACGAATTCGTACAACGCCAAAGGCAAGACCAGTTCTTCCTGCTCCTCCTCCTCGTACAAATTTTCGGGTCAGAGTTGCAGCTGACCCTGATGCACCTGCTGATCCGGGCCGGACTAAATCAAGAGTCACGTTCAAAGGTACCGTTAACGCATTGCATCCAGATGGGAGAGAAGAAGCTACTATGGGAAATGTCCTTGAACTTCCAAAACCTGCGCATGTGCATAGGAAACATAGGAAACACAAGAAAAAGAAGAAACATCACCGCAAACATAAGAACAAGGACGAATAATCTGCTCTCGGGTTCCCATTAAAATGTTTTGGAAAATAAGTAAGTCTTAGTCCAATGGTAAAAAAATAAAAGTTTTTCTGAGAGTGAGATTTGAGTATTACATTTAATTACACTTGTCCCTTAATTTAAGTCGTTAATTTATCTAGAGTTTTTGTCGTTATTTTGCTGTTAACTGTCAATCAGTGCAGTTTATAGGTTATACCCAAAATCAAGCATGACATCCGTGAGCTGAGAGAAATAAAAATAAAAATGATGGAAAGATACACACTAGAGATTAATTTCCATTCATTTGATCTGTGCATATTAAAACATATGGGAAGAGCAGTTATCTTTATCCAAACCAAATGACTCCGTGAACTCTCAAATGCAATCTTGCACTTTTCCTAAAAACTGTTTGGGCTAATCTGGCTTGAGCCTATTCCTAAATTCAATCTGTCTGTACAATCCTGCAACCTGTTCATATTTTCAAAAGTCCACAAGCAAATGAACCACAGAAATGTATGTTGAAATTGACCTAATCGTGTGCATCGTCAGCAGGTATTTATCGCCTTTGGGTTTCGCTCGCATATAAATTGAATTAAACTTTTCTATAAAATAATACCGACTGAAATCAAGGGAGCCATTTGCAACACAAAGTTAGACTTGGAATCTCTTAGCATCTTGTGAATATTATTTGATATTTGTGTTTTCCTAATAATTGATATTCAATGTCAAAAATTGGGATTTTGCTGGCCATAGCGGCCGTGGTGGTCACCTGTGCGGCTGAAAATAATATCACTAGCACTGCCAAAGAGATTGTGGACGGACACAAGGCTTGACCCAGGTTATTCAAAAATCTCATACTGCTAAAAATCTCTATATGTTATTCCCTGGTGTATTTGCAACAATTTCTTTTTAAAATTCAATATACAAATAAAAAATTCTGACTCACATTCTTTTTAGCGGCATGTCTTCTCGTCTCTAAAACTGGGAATGGAAAAACAGCTTTAAAGAAATGGTATTTTGACACAAAACACAAATCTTGTAAGACTTTCAATTACAGAGGTAGTGGAGGAAATGCCAACCGATTTGACTCAAAGAAAGAATGCAATGAGAAATGCAGGGAGTGTAAGCTTCATAATGTCCAAGCATTAGCAGGTACTGCAGAAATTTAAAAAATAAAAAAATAAACATAAAACTAGTTATTCTAAACCATTTTTAGGATCCAAGCATCCCAGATGTGATTGTGATTCCCGTAGAATTGGTCAAAGCCATGGATGTCACATTACCGTTCCAGCCCCTCAAGGTTGGATGTGTCAGTGTCACTACAGAGCCTTGAAATGGGGTTGCAAGGGTGAAGCTATTCGATGTGATGACCAATCCAAATGCCCAGGTTCTTGTGTCACCAAAGAATGTTGTGAAAACGCCAAGGGTAAGGATGGAAATTGTGATGGTTATGGATCAATTCCATCTTTTCTCAGAGGATACTCTGCATCTGCAATCGGCTCCAAAGTTTGGCCAAAAGTTATGGTAACTACGAATTTTGAAACCCGAATCGATTGAATAGTCTCGGTTAAATTTTGGAATTTAATTTTTAGGAAAGAGTGTTAAAAGAAATTGGAAATTCAACTTGTGCACATGAAGGTGAAGCTTGTTCTTATAAATATGGACTACCATCGTCCCCCTGTTGTAATAAGGTCAGGAGTGATGGCAAATCTTTAATTTGTCAAGCTGTGCCATCCCATTCAAACCCATTCAAGCTTGAGGGGAAATGCGATTTTAGCCCACTCGTTATTTAAACCCAAATCAATTAAAAAAGAAACAAATTTGCCGCATAATGAGTAAAAATTACATTAATCTAAATTAATTAGAACAGAATAATTATTAATGTCCAAAAATTTGACATCACAATAAATTTATTGATCAGAATTATTGTAGTCATAAAGAAATATTGACAATTTATTTAATTTGTAAGTTCACAGTCACAGATATTTTTTTCATTTTGGGTTAACCGCACCATTCACTCTCACGAGTTGTCCCAAAAGTTTTTACACGTACAACAACCGAACCCCCAGGTACAAAATTTGGTACCATTCATTTTGGGTTATTCGCACCATTCACTCTCACGAGTTGTCCCAAAAGTTTTTACACGTACAACAACCGAACCCCCAGGTACAAAATTTGGTACCGCGTACATAATACTTTAGTTTTGATTTTGGTTTTCAAGCACCAGAATTACTAAATTAGGCTCGGGCAGATAATTCTTAATATCGTATATGCGAAACACAGAAATGACGAGGACAAAACAAACTGAAGATAATCACTGGTAAAAAATGTCACTAGATAAAAATAAATCACAAATTACTGTAAATACAACAAATACTTTTAGTAAACTTCTTTTGCACAAGCCTTAGCAGTAGTACCCCTCTAGTCGTATACTTTTGTAAATTGTGATTTGGTTTTCATAGTTTACAATTGCGACTATGTAACATGAGCATTTTGCCATTTGTTCGTATTTTTGTTCATTGTTTCTTCACAGCACAAGTTAAAATAATAACATGAATACTTTTTAACTGCATTAATAATTTGTTCTTTACCTAGAAAGGACAGATGACAGAGTAAGACAGGAAATTATTTTGAAAAGAGCAAAGAACACTCAGATATTTTATAAATTTTTTATAGTATTTTGCACAACATTTATAATTTCACCAGTCTTAATTTTAAATTAGAAACAATTATAGTTAATGGAAAAGGAATACAGGGAGGATTTTGGATATTTGACACGTGTGTGGATTTGAAAGTGAGGTTAGCTGAATTGGGATTTTTATATAGAATAGATTGTGGGAAGAAGGGTTTGATTTAATCATGAAGTGTTAGCGCCCCTTTTGGAGGGCTAACGACAGGAACATGTTCATATTCTGATTCAATTCCTCCTCCTAGTTCTGACGACAATATTTTGTTCCCACCATTACCTGCGGCCGCATAGTTATTATTGAGAAAAGCTTTGAGTTTCTGTGGATAATCAGTCATGATTCCATTTGCACCCAATTCCAAACATTTGGCATATTCATCTTCTGCATTGGCTACCCACAAGTAAACCTGGGTCAAACAATACATAAAATAAGCACGGATAAGAATTAAAATTTAAAGCCAACAGTTTATTTAACTATACTCACATGAATTCCTCTCTTTTGCAAATGTCTAATGACTGGTTGCCAAACGAGGAAAAATTCACTGAACCAAAAAAGAAGTCTTTCTGCTCGGCTCAGTGTTTGTACTTGCGTAATCCTCCGTCTATGAGGGAAAAGGATAACAAGTTTATATACACAACGCTTAAAATACTAAATAAACAAGTCAAATTTAAATTCTAGTGCTAACCGTTTTAGAGACATTGGTAGAAAAACTTCGTAGTGGGTTTCTTGCATTGGAATAAAGGGAAGAGTCCC
>WJEZ01000541.1:0-26459 GCA_009869925.1 Thalassaphorura encarpata
TACTTTGACTTGAGTATATAAGGAGCTATCGATTGATTTTTCTGTATACTACTACCCCACTACTCCATGTACGTAATCTACTAGATCAGCAGTTATATCCTCAGAATTCGCAATGAAGACTCCAAATGCGCAGCTCTAATCATTGGCTTCTAAATATTTAATTTCTACTATCGTGCTATCCTAGCATCCTACATACTGGGCCCGGTTTACCGGATTTGGCAGAATTTAGGACAACAAAAGGAACAAAATTGGAATCAATTTACTCAGCTCAGTGTGGACGGATGCAAAGAGTAACGCTGGAAAATTATTTGAATTTATATTCAACTAAGAATTCGGATTCTTAAGTTATCCATTCCTGTGTCGTGGTTTTTGTATGGTAACTGAAATTTCAGAAAAATTGACATACCATATTGCGAGAAGATTGCGATTTTAAACCGAAATATGTAAAACTAAGATAACCACTGCAATGCACAACACTTATAGCCCTTAGCTCGAATAAAACTCGACTAAATTAGCAAAATAGTCAAGCAATCCCTTTCCTTGTGTCTTGCATTTGCTGCTGCAATAATTTCACTACTGGGTGCAAAAAGAGTTGGATTTATGCACTCTGTGGTTTCCTTCTCACGTTTTGCCTTGATTTGACCGCTGGGTAAATCCGGAAAAATAAGAATTGCTAACCATGGCGGTAAATAGGCAAAGTGCTACAAGACAAGTGCTTGCAGATTTATGGCTATGACGTTCTTTCCTTTTGCCCGGTTGACGAAAACAAAAGACCATATAATTTTGCTACTCTCTTATTGACTAGTTCTAATAATAATACTGTGCGTGTATTATTACATTCCATTTCTATTCCTTTGTCATCGACGCTAATAAGACGGACTAATAAATTATTATTAAACTTGTCTTTGCGTGGACAGAGGACAAAGAAGGAGTGTGTAGCATGTATTTAGGAATAAACCTAGATGAAAGGACTTGCTTATAAAAATAGACTAAACTAAACCTAAAAATAATACTAAATGAGTCTCATCCGCTTTTACCTTCCCATTTTCTGCTCACTGGATCTTTTATAAACTTCAAAGGGCATGACAGGAGTTCAAAGAAAGACAATTGAAGGAAAGTCTTAATTAGTGGGGGCGTCTTGTTAGATGACTTGAGGTAAGCTAAGCTATCTTTATCAAGATTAGGGATAAGAAGATCCTAAATTTATAGTCCAAACTTGTCAGCTTTGCTCAGAAGGACTAATAAAATATTTCTTGCCTAAAGTGCATTCAGGTGTACTAAATGTCTTTAAAATTCGAACCCGATTCTTTTGACACTTATATTAATTAAAATTTTCTTACCTTATCATAATGTTGGAACAAGGGCAGCCGCAGTAGTTCAGTTATATTGAAGACCCACTTTTATAAATCAGGAAGTCAATCTCTCCACGTGACACGACTCTTCCTCTTCTTTAACAACAGAAAATCCTTTACAATTCAAAGTTTTGAAAGTCCTGAATTCGTTTATCGTTCAAATCTTTTGGTGACGTCCTTTTGTAGTGTAGTGTAATGCTATTCGATATTGGATATTATTATTCGTTGGCTATGGCTTATGGCTGTGAATTCGTTTCGTTTCGTTTCGTATTCGTTCTTTCCTTCCTTTTCCTTTCGTCGTCTCAGTCAATGTGGTATGTATTTTTGCATCCTCAGATGATGGTTTGTTGTTGATAAGTCTGAAGATGAATACCGAATGGGAGAGCAGCAAGCATGGGGAAAAGGAGATAGAGAAAGTACTAGTAGCACTACTGCCTGGCTTACTCAACGTCATTCATAGTTACCTAGGTGAAAGTATCGAACGGGTCCTTCCCCGCATGGATGCATGGACTATAATACCCGGGTAGTAGTAGTAGTAGTAGTAGGAGTGCATGGCTATGGCATGGCTATGGCTTGGCGGCTGACTGCATTGCTGTAGGAGGAGGTCTAAGTTTTATAACATGGCCTAGCCGTAGACAGGCTCTATCCTCCTTTGACGTCATTGATTGTGAAGAAAGTACGGGAGCACGGAGAAAATTTTCCCATGCCATTGCCACTTGTGTAGGCAACGGAGGTATGAGATCACCCAAGCAGCAAGGATGAGGACGGGACGGACGGCGTGACTTGCTTTAAAAACTTGTCTATTTCATAATTGGCTCCTGGGGATGTGAGTTGAATGTGATAGTAACCCAGATCAGGCCCAGCTCCTTATTGTCTGTCCCATGCTGTCCCAGTATTACTTGCTGCTACTTATGAGGCTTTGAGACAAAAACAAATCCGATTTAGTCTGACGCTGGAAATTGGACGACGGGAAGAAATTGTTTTGAAACATTGTTATCCTGTAGGAACAATACAGAGAAACTGCGGAGAAAATACAATACACCAAGTCACTTTCCTCCGACGGCTGGATCATTAAAGTCAGAGTCGTAATATACAGTTCCGTATGTATGGACTATGGAGGCGGGAGTCCCACTCTTTCTATTTTGGTATTCAGATCTGGTAGAGGGATAAATTACATGAGGAATGGGTGAAATGGTCAGAGTCAGAGGGATACATTATCAGAATACGAAGCACGAGGCTAGGATGTCAAAACAGCTCACTTTACCTCACGTAGTTCTTTAGAAATTATCAGGAAATCGCAAAGCGTTGGTTAGAACTAAAGAAAAGAAAATAAACCATAAAGAAACTATAAAGAAAATTTACCATTTTTTCCAAATTTTGTTTTTTACTTTACCAGCAAGGTAAAGAAAATGCGTATGTAAATCGAAATAGCAATTTCCATTCCAGTAATGTAATTCAAAGATAAAAATTCCATTTTGTTCGTCCCAATCTCGATTGGAGTTTGAATCACCCACGTCACGTCAAGCTACGGCCACGGAGGCTGAAATGCTTCGCTAACTCTGACGAGTGAGTGTCTACGTCTTGAGATCTCGAATTTAATAAAAAGTATCGGATTTTGTCCTTCGCGGAAGAAGAACCGAAGCGGGATAATTTTATCCGACTCAGCCATGCCACACGTACATTTCCTACCAGCTGGATTTTTACGAGTACAACCTGAGACCTCAAAGGGTAGCCAGGAGCAAGAGTTATGAATTATTGATTTAAAGACTTGTTAAAAGTAGACGCAGCACCCATAATCGTAAGGTGCATCTGTAGGTAAAAGAAATTCCTTGCGTTTGCAAAGTTGCAAACGCAAACTCAACCATGCCACTGCCATTTCCTTCCTGCCGCAGATCAGAAAGTGCCTTGGCGTGTCTAACTCAACGCATACGGTGAAATAACTTTGAAATCCGAAAATGTGTTCCAAGTTCCAATCCCATTTCAACTTTTAACTCTACTACCACTCTTCTTCCTACTTTCTGCTCCTTTGCTTTCGATTCCAAATCCCTCAATAAAAACTACTTTCTCAAGGTTTTCCTTATCCTTACTTTCACCCAATGGGAAAAGAAATCATGAAAACTACATTATTGGTACAATGTGTAGATAGGAGAGAAAACTTACAGCTCCCAAGTAGGACAGATCCTATCCTAATACTTTAAACTTCAATAATGGTCAATAAGTGAAAAAGCGTGTTTCGTTTTTTACTACTCAGCTCTCAGGAGAAAGTGAGATGACAAGGATTCTTGGCGAAAAGCATAAAAAGAAACTTCTTTCGAATTGTGATCAAAATGTCAAACTGTCTTCCGGTATAGTCCAGATCCGAAATTTGTTTAAACACATCGTTTTAATTGTATCAGTCAAAATTAAACCAAGTTAACAAAATAAACAAGTACTAAAACTAATTACAAAATATTGGACCAGATTCACAACAAACTAGAAGGGCTGGGGGATGCTCGCTATTCTTAATCTTACTTTGTAACTTTTTCAAAGCTATTCTTTTCAGTCTTAATTTTCTCAGTTTCTTTTGTTGATATATTCTACAAGTAGAATTTTCCTCATGGTCCAATTTCGCATGCTCGGCTTCCGTCATGGCTTCTAGTTTTGTCGCGATAAATGTGACTCGTCTAATATTTTTGATGTTAAATGTTTCTGTACCGCTTGATTCACTGTCACTCCAAAGTCTATCAATAGCCATCTCCAAAATTTCACCAACTCCCAGGTCATGATATGGAAAAGTATGTCCACTTCGTGATAATTTTTTCGTCTCGCTATCGTAGAATTCTATTTCAAGCTTAAATGAGACAAGGAAGTCTGACAATTGACTTGACTCTAATTTTTTCTTCTCCGACCCTTTGCATCATTTCCTCGATCAGATAAGTCACTTGACGACAAAATTTCTCAAATGTAGTAAATCCATATGGAATAGCTTTGCCACAATTGATTCGTTCTTTGTAGAGTTTTCCAATGACTTCGTCTGTGTCGACACCAAAACTCCATTCTACTACTTTTTCTGAGAATGCCAAGATACTTTGTTCAGTCCCCATGTCTTCTGTCCCTTCAAAACAATTCCTAATGGCATTCACCGGCACATGCTGTAGGTCCCACATGGTTTCCACCTGTACGACAAAAATCGAACGGTAATTTTGGGTCAGAGGTCAAAATGAGGTCATTTGTGGCTTACATCAAGTTCTTGTTGAAGATGCTGACCCCTTTTTCCACCTAATCCAGGTATACTACCAATTTTAATTGTCCTAGAAATTCTGTCAATTCCTTCTGGTGGTAAGATGGTAATTCCTCTCGGCTTGTGAAGTGAAGTTGCAAGTTTTGCAAGTAGAATATTATTTCCAACTCCACATGAGACTCCAAACTTTACACCATGCCAAATTTGATCACTCAATTCTGCAGCAATAATTCCTCCAAATATGAGGCGTATTTCATTAAGATAGTGTTCCGGCACTTTGTTGCTGTTATTGTAGGAGTATCTGTCAAGTCTTTCTTTTAATTTCCTTCGGCTCAGCGAACGAGTAGTACCTTCCAAATATGTGTTATTGGATAATCTTGAAAACAAGGGCAAGGTGTTGATCTTCATTCGTTTTGTAACCAGCTCTGTGATATCAATGAAAAACTCATCAGATGATGCAAAGTTGACAACTATTTCTGGATTAAGTTTCTGGTAAGGGAGGACGCCGAAATCAAGGAGTTCTTGACTAGCGTGTCTAGCTATTGTGTTGACAGACTTTCCCCACGTTTGGTTATATGGAATTGTAATTACTTTAAGATTCTTTACTAATTTTTTTGCTTCATCAATCCTTAATGCTCGAGAAATTCCATATTTTCTGGCTGGATAGTTTACAGACACAATTCTATGAAATATTAACTTGATGAAGTCGTTAAACTTGAAGATGTTTAGATTTGGAAGGCTAAATTACCTTCCAGTGTTGTGTGCCACCACCAAAGGGATCTTTTTAAATTGTGGATTATATCGTGAGTACACCTGACACTCAAATGCATCCACATCAACATGCAATATCACAGGCGTTTCATTCCTCAGAGTCGATGGGCCAGTAGCTTTTTCAGCCTTCTTCGGGAGTGATTCAGATTCCATCATTAAACGATTTCAATTAAACCTCAGAAACAGACTTTTTTTGTCGTTCTCGTATTCTCGTATAATCTTCGCCAAACGTCGGAAACCCAGCCAGAAAGAAAGTTGGTAGCTTCCTTAATTTCGGTCAGCCCAAAATCCGACTGGACATGACCGAGTGACGGTCAATGTCTCACTGATTAATATTCATTTGAGATCAGGTCATCGACAATGTTGACTCGAAAAATAACAATTCAGCAGGATGGTTGCCATGAACAAATTATGATTATGTTTAATTCATGCTATAAGAACAATTTTTTTCGAAATGTGTTTCTATTCGATGAGAATCATCTGAACCGTAATTTCCGCTGATTTTGCAAATATCGGAATGCATTTTTGTGGAAGTTCGGACGATACTACACATATTTATTTAAATGAAGCAAGGATAAGATGCTTATTGACACGTCGGAGAATCTCCATAAAATTCATAATTTATTACAAATAGGTATAATTTGACGACAGGTGTTAAATCAAAATCCAGAACACTCTATAGTTAAAAAAATACAGATTGTTCGGAGCAAACTTCCGTACTGACGCTGTCGGAAACAATTTCAGCTTAATTGAAATTGTCTTTCTTGGTTGGTGAGATCGCGTATTTTCGTGTCTATGTCTAGTCTGCAGTAGTTCTTTATGGTCGTCCGCCAATGATAGATTTTAGGTTTTCTCGAACCTTTAGAAGTTTATCTAATCCATTTATATCTAACACAGAGCCACATTTGTGAGTTTCTGGCTCAAGTGGATTGAACAAAGGGCAATGTATGGTAGACCACATTCCCAAAAGAGATGAAAAGGTGAAAGTCCTCTTGTCCATAAACTAATCTCATCCTCCAATCCAATACAGTTTGACCTGGGAAGAGAGATTGATCAACTCTTTTGCTCTTTGCCTTGCCTTTGCGGTTTGTGGTATAAAGGAGAAGGAAAGTTTGTGTTCGAATGAATCCATGCAAAATGTAAGGGCAAAGGCAATGCCATGCCATGCCATCCACGTGGAGAAAATTGAAGTTTCGTGTCATGTATCACATTCCCTGAGAGAAAGTAAGGCCAATCTGAGTTTCACCTTTCACTTTTCTCTCTAACTCTGACTCTATTATTCCAAGCATATGAATTATGAAACAAAACTTTGACTGTTTTACTACAAGGGAGTAACTAGTACGTATATAAGGCCCAAGGACTGTTTCCTATCGTTGAATTATTTATGGGTGAAGCACTCAAATTGAGTTAGTTGTTCAACTCAAAGAGAAGGGGATGACGAAAGTGGATTAACATTACAACATTTCAAATCCAATTTTGTCAGCAAGTCGAAAAGAAGACGAGGATTGACATTTGACATTCTGTACTGCTACACTCATCCTAACTGAGAATACTTTACAAAGGATTCAAGGATATTCTCGTAATCACGTAGCACTTCAGGGATCCAGGGATCATCCCGAAGGGATGAAATACAAAATCACATTAGTTTGACATGTATGATTCTAAAAACTCAACACAAGTCGATACAAAGTTTTCCTATTATCAAGGAAAGTAAAAGTTTAGTCCAAGTTATCATTGAGATGGAAAGTAAATATGTAGATTAGCAAAATTCTAATTTTGTCGAATTTTTAATAGCAACATAACGTTCGGGTGTTTGCCTTATGAATCTGGTAAATATTTCACTCTATTCCGACGAGCAGATTTTGGAAAGCTAGATTCATCCTTTGAACTTGGCACGAGCAATGTCTTTTCAATTTAAGCACATCCTACTAGATCACTGATTGCGGGATGAATTCAAGAGGCAGCCATAATACAATAGACAACTAGATCTGGGTTCTTCGAATTCTCATTCTTCACTTCACATCCTTTGTGATGAGTTTTTGAATAATCATTGTTTACAAATCCTTGAGAGAATTCTGAGAATCCTTTCCCCCACTTTCTCCCACGCTACCCGTCTAAATTTGTTCCAATTCTCACCGCTTGCGTATGATCATAATTCCTCGAAAGGAAACTACTCAATCTAAACTTTTGAGAAGAGATGACATATTATGTAGAAAGTTTGGAAACAAAGAGAAGGAAGAGAGAGACAGATCCACATGGATTGAGATTTTCTTACTTTGTATCTTCACACAGGTGGTGGATGTGGTGGTGCAGGTGCAGCCGCCGTTTCATTTCAGAGGAAAACTTGTACCGTTTCTTCAGGCTATTTTCCTTAGGGCGAGTGATCTGACAAAATAGAAAGGGATTACAAGGGTGGATTATTTTGTTGGATTCCTAAAACTGGAGAATTGGAGCAAGAACCAGCAGGCGCAGGGACTCATATCACACATGAAGTGAAACTTAAGACAACTTTCTCTTTATGCCCAAAAAACTTTCTTGGGCTTTGGGCAAAAGATGAGGAAGAGAAAGTTTCCTTTCTCACTTCTCTTTGTCAAACATTTTCACCTTCATCTAAAAAGTTTTTCAGATTTTGACAATCAAGTTTTCTATTAGATAATTAGCACTAGGAAGTAGTAGAAATGTAATCTGGCCTGGCCTAGATCTGAACATGGGAATCAATACAACCCAATGGTCAAACGAGTTCTAATAACTTGAAGAACATGCTACATTCAACTTTTGTTTAAGATTCTTTTTTATGAATTTTAACAGAAATACCAAGGAGTGTAAGACCTGTCAGTATCTAAAGTTTGAAAAATTATCATTAGGAAGGCAAGATTTGATAATGTTGGTAAAAGACAATGAAACTAACATCTCGCGGATTCGGTCAGAGATAATTTTACAGTAAGTTCCCAACAGACTAGACATTTATGTGGAAAAAAGTGTGATTAATTAAAACTTTGGACATTTTTTGGAGATGGTTCAAGTACTTGTGGCTAGACTATTAAAAATATCGGTAATGAAATTATTTATCACATAATTATAATTTTGAACATTAGATAAGGATGAAATGATTGAATAATATGATGTGACAAACCAATCGGAAGTGGTCGAAATAAAATTATGAAATATTGGATTCAAGCTCAAGCCTGGGGGAATTAGTGCCAAATTATAAGCATTTTAAGATTTAAAGCGCCTGTGTTGCGTTGAAAAATTGTATACAAGCAAGAAAGGAAGTACTAGACGTACGACGAAGGGTTAGGGTCAGAGGTCATGGATGAGTTTAGGATACAATCCAAGGATGCTTCGACTCGACTGAACCTGATGTGCTGAACTGTAACACATATGAGGAAGAGGGTTTTAATTTCATGACAGCGTTTGAGTTTGGTTTGATTCCTTCTTGAGCTTGGCTTCAACAACTCTCCCATACCATCCAGTGTGGATTTTCTGAATGAGGTGGAAAGGAAGAAAATTGATACTACTACTACTAGTACTCTGTGTTCCTATTTGAGTTTGCTTTTGCTTTGCTTGTGATTTATTCCACTTCCCTGTACTACTACTGCCTTGCCGCTGCCTCTCCTTGCCTGCCTGCCTGCCTCCATCAACAACAATTCATTTTATAAATAACCATTTAATTACCCATATCCGTCGCTCCTACTCCCAACTTACTATTCTACTCCGTCTACGTTTAGCCACCCTTAGTTCTTGGTGTTCAGTCGTCTAATCAATCAGGACTAAATCATCAAAGTCGGCTTTATTTATTTACCAGTCCAATAGTCGTGTTTTCTTCCGGGCGGAAATCTTGGCAAAACGCCGACATTGGATTCAACAACCGACCGGCTTCAGTTGTAAGTGGAATGAACGGTTCAATTTTCATAGCTTGACCGTGACACTTGATCAATTTGCCATTGTACTGTTGTTATTTTCAGATTCTGACCCGGCTACCCACATTAACCGTGTAATTTTCCCAGTCACAGCCTCAACGACTTACTGCCTTTGATTGATCGAGCTACCACTGCTTGCCTGCCACTTAAGGACTGATCAATAATCTTTGAATTCCAGTGGTGTGGTGTTACTAATTAATTAGGGAAAAATTGACTGAAACGGAACGGTGACCGGCACGGTGTTCCGACTTTTGTTACAATTTGTATTAGAATCGAATCATAATCAAAAGAGGTGTAAAAATTCTTCGAGTTATCTGCCATTAAGACTGGATTGGAAACATGGGACTGACTGACTTGCAGGTAATTAATATCCCAGCTTAGATGATTTTTTCTCAGGTGTTGTTGCTATTCCCAAGAATCCATTGTAACGATATTTCTCAAATTATGTTTCCAGTCCCATATCATCGAAGGAGGAATTCCAAATGCAATAAGAATAGTGGATCTCTTGAAATTGGATTATGGGAAAAAGACAAATACTCCTGTCAAAATTGTAGTTGATGCAGAGTGTTGTCTTGATCGTCTTTATGGAGGCTTCTTTCCTGGTACGTTGAAATCCCGTCAAAGGGGTCAACGTCAAAGTTGAAATTCAAATTACTGAACTTATTTTATTGGTATTTTTCAGATTGGGTTTGTGGAGGACAATGGAACAAAATGGAACAGTTCCTTGCCAATTTCTCCAGCGTCATTCGGACCTCCCAGTTGGATTTAGTTATATTTTTTAATGGATGTCTAGAATCAGAGAGACTGGACTCTGAGTGGTGCAAAAGTCAAGAGATCGTCTATGCTCGTCTTCTGGAAATTCAGAAACATATTACCCTTAAGAAGAAGCCTCCACCTAAAATATGGTGGATTCCTCCGGCCTTCCTTCGCTCTGCTCTTAGACTTGCACTCAGGGGTTTCAACATGAAAGTGGTATGTTTATTTTCTTGTTTATGAACGATAGAATTGGAAAATAATGTCATTTTTATTTATCTACTCAAGATGTGTTCCCTTGATGATCATCATAAGGACGTCCTACGATTTATAAAGAAGGGAAATTTCACTGGTATTCTCGCCGATGATGCAGAATATTTGCTCTTCGACACTACTCCAAAATACTTCTCAGCCCAAAAACTCAAGTTGACCTTCAGAGTAAGTAAAATCAGTCTTACGCTTGTTGGACTTGGAATTGAAATAGGAAAATTGTACATTACAATGTCCATTTTGTAGGGATCACTGGATACTACAGAAGTAAACATGGAGAAAGTGTTTGAAGCTCTAAACTTACCAAAGGAACGGTTCCTAATTTTTGCTGCTATTCTCGGCAATCATATATTGTCAGAAGAAGATCTCAATACATTTTACACAGCTCTTGGAATTCAAAACTTACAATCGAAGGTAGCAATAGCAAAATGAAATCCAATGGCAAATTTGAAACAGCGTTGCTCATATATTAGATTGCATTTCTGATTAATTTTCTTTTAGATATCTGTGATAGAGAAGGTGGCTCAGTTCGTAAGAACTCTTGAGTCGTTGGACAAAGAGAAAATTGCAGACTCTATCATTTGGCAATCCAATGAGACGTCGAATGTATCCCTTCGAAACAAAGTTCTCAAGTGCCTCAATTATTATGGTGCCCTGGGACAATCTCCTAAAGCAACTCGCGCTTCCAATTCGAAACAGAATGGTGGTAAAGCTGTTGGTGGGGGAAAGAAAACAGAAAAAGGTAAAGAAGTTAAGGAAGCTCAAATGGATGAAGGGGGGGAAGAACCCAGCGCTAGTACTAGTGCATCTGCAGCTCTTCCCTCTGATAATGAAAATCTGGAGGTGAGTGTTAAATATCCAGTTTTTAGTTCCCTGGAAGCTTAATCTCAAAAATCGTATGTTTTAAATTGTAGCAAGTCACGAAACTTTTTGATGAAAATGAGGACGCCTCAGTTGACGCTGATGGCGATGGTGCTGAGACAGTGGCTGAAGAAATTGCAACTTCAGCTTCAGCTCCTACTGCTACTTCCAATATCACTGACTCCGATGCGCCAGTACCAATCCGAGAGAAAAAGAAGGGTAAAAACGACAATATTACTTTAATTTGACTCTCTTAAATATTCAATCAGTATTTATTTATTAGAGGGTTCTTTGCCTTCGTCCGTGGACAAACTTGTTTACCGTGTGAGTCATTCGATTGAGAGTGTTGCCACCAATCGTCACAGGAAATGGAATGATGTCTCCTTATATTTGTCAGATTTTGAGAAATGTAAGTGTGATCTATTCTAAAATCCTATAAGTATAGATGTAATTTTATTTTCATTTTAATTGTAGAAGGAAATTAGACTTCCCCTCCACATTGAGGACGTAAAGAATTCGGTTGACTTGCCGAAAGCTCATGAAGTATTCCGTCCATTGAGACAGCGAGTATATGCAATCCTCTTCAATCTTCATCATATTCAATTTGTGGCCAAAAAGAATTCAGAGACGGAACCTACAATTTTTGTGAAAGAATCCCGCTATGATCCAATCACAAAATCAGTCAAAACAATTGGTGTGCCCGCCGTTCCTGTTGGATGGGCTGTTCCAACCGTGGAGAAACTTTGGCTCGGGTAAATAATTCTAGTAAAAAATATTTCTACGATTTTAATGGGATCAGAGAATTTACCACTGGACTTTTTATTTCCTGCAGGGTTGGTGAGGAAGCAAAAACTAAAAGGATTCGAATCTTTTTGTCTTGTATGAAGTCCGAGAAACAAGTACTACTGAATTCATCTATCGTTCCACAGCAATTCCTCGTTCTCTGTTGTGTTTTAAGGTTTGCTGGCTCTTAGCTACTCATTTTAGGCTAGATTTTTTAATTTTTGAAAATTTTGTATCTTCAGATATATTATTGCTTCCGATAAAAAAGTTCTTCGAAGGACAGAACTTGACGCATTTATTGCACAAGCTTTGATACTGGAGTTGACCGAGCCAAATATTGCTCAAGATATTGAAGTAAGTTATCCATAATTTTTCCATACCAGTTCGTATTTTTAAAACAACTACAAACTTTCAATTTTTGCTTAGATCGCGAATTTAACTATGCGTGGAGTCCACCTTTCTCACTTGTTTATGGAAGGGGTCGAAATGGCACTTTTACTCAACGACGCGTGTGGGGCTCCGATTCCATTCGCCTATTTCTCGCCATGGTGTTTCTTCAACGGAAAAATCTTCAATTTTGTACTGGAACAGTTAGCCTTGGGGAAAGGACTTCAGGAAATCTGTGGTTTCAAAACCACGATCCTTTTTCGAATAAATCAACTGAGGTCAGCTATTTTAGAAGGGCTTAAACCACAATTTGCTCCACCGACAATCAATCCATTCTTCCAGGGTAAAAATAAATCAAATTGGATGTAAAAACACAAATATCAAATTCAAATTATTCTTAAAACATGTCATTTTGGTGCTTACAGCTCCATTAATGCCAGGCATGTTACCTCCGCCCACCAGCTTTCTATATCCATCCCCTCTCGACCAAAGAGGAATAAATTCTGTGGGTGGATTTCCGGGAAGACAGTTTGGCAATGTCAATGGAAATGCTGTTCTTCAAAATCAAATGGGAAGTTTTCTTGCTGGTCGCTCTACTGGAGCAGCAGCTGCAGCAGCAGTACCAAATGCTTACAGTGGATTTCAAATCCCTGGATTTGCAACTCGACCTTTTCCTGATCAAAGTTCCTCTGGGCGTGGTGGGCGTGGAAATGCAAGTCAAAGACGAGGGGCTCAGCGCGGCGGTCAATTAGAAATTGCTGGAACTGTAGTTGGATCTTGGGGTGCTAATAACAACTTTGGAGGAAGTAATATGCAAATGCCAGGATTAATGGGTCGGAGTCCTTCGCAACCTTTTGGAGGTGGTTTGGCTAATCCAATGCAGGTGAGCTGAGCAGAATGAAGTGATCTTTCATTAATTGCGATTAATCTAATCCGTATGATTTTGTTCCTCAGTTGAATTCCCAAATGGGGGAAATGAGAATCTCAGGGTATAAGTTGCCAAATAATAGTCGCCATGGACCACATTCCGGGCCAAGGCCACAGTCTAGCAAGAGTAAAAGTAGCAGATTTCAAAAGCAATTTCAAAATAAATCTGCTCTAAAGAAGAATGCTGGTGGTGGTGCCAGTGGAAGAAATGGGGAAGCCGCAGGCGAAACTGAAACTACGGCTACCTCTGTTACCCCCAAACCTAAAGGTGTTTCCTTTCGAGACGATGCCAGTATTCAAAGGTAAATATAGTTACATTTATTAATTGGATGACTAGATGACTTGTCAATTTGATCTACAGTGTTAACTTTTTCAGACGTGATGATGGATCAGGTGATGCCAGGAATCTTAGCGATTTGGAACAAGGATTAGGACAAATTTCCCTACAAGGGACGCCTGAGCAAAGTACATCTAGTCAAAGTCAGACTCAGACAAGACAGCAGCTGCAGCACCAATCAACTTAAAAAACTTAAAAAAGTAAAAATGCAACACAGATCATCCCGATGCCAGAACAGGAAACGAAAAGTAGAAACACATGCGCAACATGATTAGACTAAACTTAAAAATTAGGAATTGCAGTGGTAATGGTAATAGTAATTCATTCTCTCCAATCATTTCTACTACTTCAACATTTTACTACTACTATGTCTGTCATTTTTTTCTGGATTTATTAACTCTGTAAGTTAGGCCAACGTAGTGATTGATTTTTTCTCCTGTCTGTAATTTTGTAACAATAAGATGAGTAGAATCTCCGTACAATATTCCAAGTAATTTGGCTGCACTACTGCATTAGAATTATTAATAGATCCATTTATTTGCCATCTGCCTGCATCTAGTTAACATAACTATACTTATGATTACCGCTCACCCAATGTTAGATTGATTATTGTAAAGGAGTGATCGAGTCCAATTCCAATCTGATTTGATTCGTCTCCTCCCTTACATGATTTTCCGGATTTACTCGTATTTCTAATTCTAGCTACACTAACAACTACACTACACAGTAACACATCATTATCTTCCAAAATACATGTATTTGCTGCGTTATTTAATAAATTCTTGTTGTCTCATAAAAATCCATGACTTTTGTACATTATTTCGTTTCGGATTGAGTTTTGCCCAATTTGGGGAATTATTTCAAGAAATTTTTCAACAATAAATTTACTCATATGACCAATTAAGATAAGCTTACCTGATACTTTTCCAGAAATTGTGTAAATTGAGAGCTCTTACCCCAGATGGGGTAAATAATTTATGCCAAAAACTTTAACATATTTGTTAGGCGATCGCCGGTGCGGGTTTTAGGCGAAGCCAGATTAAAATTCGGCGGCGGGAATTCGGTTCGATTCAAATTTTATTTTGCAGGTTGACTTTCGTCTGTTTTTATCAGGCCAAGTCGAATCGGAATTGCATCAGAGGTTATCAGAACAGAAGACTTGTCTTCTGCTCCTGGTGAGAAATTCTGCTAATTGTTGACTTTATTTCTCCAAGGAATTTACCTGACCTGCGGACCATTTGTGACCAATAAATATGGTTGTTCGTCCATACGACGAGGAACTACAATTCCTGGAGAGAATTAATGCACACTCATGGAGAATCAAGAAAGGATTTCAGCCAAATATGAATGTAAGTCGAATTTGTTATGACCCATACTTACTTGCTTGTTTCTATTTAATTTTTGTACGATTTTAGGTGGAAGGAGTATTCTATGTAAACAGTCATCTGGAAAAGCTAATGTTTGAAGAATTAAGAAATGCATGTCGACCTGGATCCATAGGTGGATTTCTCCCTGGTATGAAACAGATTGCCAATGTTGCTGCTTTACCTGGAATTGTTGGCCGTTCCGTCGGACTCCCAGATGTTCATTCAGGCTATGGGTTTGCGATTGGAAACATGGCAGCTTTTGATATGGCAAATCCAGACTCAATTGTTTCTCCTGGTGGCGTAGGTTTTGATATTAACTGTGGAGTACGTCTCCTTAGAACAAATCTATTTGAGAAGGATGTAGGACCGGTTAAGGTTAGTTAAACTTCAAGTTTTTATGAATATTTTTATCTAATTTTTTCGTTTTTTTTGTTGCAGGAAAGATTAGCTCAATCATTGTTTGATCATATCCCAGTAGGTGTTGGCTCAAAAGGAATTATTCCCATGTCAGTTCAAGAGCTGGAGGAATGTTTAGAAATGGGGATGGATTGGTCCCTTAGAGAAGGGTACGTTTGGGCTGAAGATAAGGAACACTGCGAAGAATATGGGCGAATGCTCCAGGCAGATCCGTCAAAAGTGTCTGCCCGTGCGAAAAAACGTGGTCTCCCTCAGGTAAATTCAATTTTTATTGGTGTTTGCCTTCGATGCAATGTAATAACGAAAATTCATGTTTTGTTTTCAGCTGGGAACATTGGGGGCTGGAAATCACTACGCGGAAATACAAGTTGTTTCAGAAATCTATGACAAATGGAACGCTTGTAAAATGGGGATTGAAGAAAAGGTAACTTTCTTTTTGATCTTGACTCATACCAGCCTAAAGTTCTACTTTGGTATGACTTTAGGGCCAAGTGTGCGTTATGATTCATTCAGGGTCAAGAGGATTTGGTCATCAAGTCGCTACAGATGCGCTTCTTGCTATGGAGAAGGCCATGAAAAGAGACAACATTGATACAAACGATAGAACAATTGGCCTGTGCTCGGATCAACTCTCAGGTCTGTTACAAAAATATGAATGTGGGCAAATACTACAGAATGACATTTAGTTTGGTAGGTATTGGATTGGGCTGGATATAACAATAATTGAATTAGTCATCGTTAGAACTTCGAGATATTTCTTTGAGTGTCTACTAATGTTCTACTATAATACGTTAAAGTTTTTATAAACATTTTTACTTGCTTTGCTTAGGATATTTAGTCTGGTAGGTATTGGATTGGGCTGGATATAACAATAATTGAATTAGTCATCGTTAGAACTTCGAGATATTTCTTTGAGTGTCTACTAATGTTCTACTATAATATGTTAAAGTTTTTATAAACATTTTTACTTGCTTTGCTTAGGAAGGTCAAGATTATCTCAAGTCGATGGCAGCAGCTGCAAACTTTGCATGGGTGAATCGGAGTTCCATGACTTTTTTGACACGTCAAGCCTTTGCGAAAGAATTTCACATGTCACCTGATGATCTTGACATGCAAGTTATTTATGATGTGTCACACAATATTGCCAAAATAGAAGAACATGTCGTTGATGGAAGACTCAAGACACTTCTCGTTCACAGAAAGGTACATTTTCCAGTTCTATCATTTCTAAATATATGAGGATTATGAAAATGAAATAAAACTTATGCTATTTATTCTAAAGGGTTCAACCAGAGCATTTCCTCCTCATCATCCTCTGATTCCGGTTGATTATCAGCTCACGGGTCAACCAGTCCTGATTGGAGGAACAATGGGCACTTGCTCTTACGTCCTTACAGGGACAGAGCAAGGAATGAAAGAAACATTTGGCTCAACTTGTCATGGCGCTGTAAGAAAATTTGACCTTCAATCTGAATTTTCTCATGACTGACGCATACTATTTTCCTACAGGGGAGAGCAATGTCCCGAGCCAAATCTAGAAGAAACCTTGATTTTCAAACAGTTCTCAACAAATTACAAGAGCAAGGAATAAGTATTCGTGTGGCTTCCCCAAAACTCGTAATGGAGGAAGCTCCAGAAAGCTACAAGAATGTGACTGATGTTGTTGACACTTGTCATGCGGCTGGAATCTCGAAAAAATGTTTTCAATTGAAGCCTATTGCTGTGATTAAAGGATAACTTCATATTCATACTACATAACTAAACTTTGAAATAGTTCCCATTGAGTCATCATATTAACATTCACGCAACTGACGTCAAGCCCACGGTATGTAAAAAAATACGTAATTCAAATAGAAGGGATAGGTTTTTATTTTGACTTATACCAATCCAGACCAAACAGTTACAAGTATAAAAAGCGAAGTTACAAACATTGAAAAACCTGAGTTTAAAATAATATCAGCAGATTTCCATGTCACAACCCAGTTGCTGATTTTCCTTCCAGAACGGAGAATATCAATAACCACCCAAGTTTCGCATTTCCCCAGAGACTATCTCGATAGTTAATTATGGCTCACACCTTCCCCAGGTTAGGCTAGATCTGAGTAATTTTGTTTTCCTCTGCTCGTAAAATGAAGGGGAAGTGAGAGCTATCGTCTTTTCTTTTTTTCTCGTTTACTGCTTCGTGGATGTCTTCGACCAGAAGATGAATGGGATGGACTTCCTTGATCAGACCCTTGTTCATCGTCACTCCCTTCAGATTCCTAAATTATATGTCAAATAATTTGTTACATGGCTGATGATACGGTCGAATTTACAATAAAGTCTGAAATTATTATACTAATCTCACATTCATATAATCTGATTTGTAGTCGGGTGTAATGACAAGTGCTCCAATGCATATCAATTGGAAGATAGCTCCAAGGAATAGCCCGTATCTCAGAAATGTTTCCATAATGTCATCATGCAGGAATATGTGTTTGATCTAGAATTTAATAACATTTTGAATGGATTAGGTTTTTGCACTCAAAGCAATTCAAGTTAAATCTGAATTAACCTAATAACCCCATAACAGCTGATAAGATAACGCAATTAAATATCCACAGAATCTGAGAGTCGTCACTTCAGATTGATTTGAGAGCATTATCAGTCATTGAATGAGTGGGACAAATTAATGACTTAACAACACTTACTACACGTCAATTTTAACTATGCTAGTGTGTCATACGTTATCATATCAGCCGGTTCTATTTCAAGCTATTCTGACTACGATTATAAAATACTACGAATATGTGTAGCTTGTAAAAATGGTAACATTGACAATTGACAATCTGAATTGTCAAATGCGAACTAGTGAGAATATCTTACTAATCTTACCGTTTCGAACATGATTTAATGAAATCAGCAGTGCTAAATTTGGAGATTTGTTATCCTTCAGTCCTTTACTCGTTTTGCCTTCAAATTGCTGTCGACATTCTTGTCAATTCCGTTTGCAATCCATCTACAAAAGTCAAAATAGTATGAATTTCTGTATTCTGTCTTCTTCAGTATTATCCGGCAACAACGCTATTGTTTGGGTTTTTTGTACCAAAAGCTAAATCCCATGCAACTTGACTATTGATTCATTCGTATCGCGTAGTGTGTAAACGATACAACGCAATGCATTGCTAGTATGTTGCGCATGAGACACCCTACAAAAAAAGTGAGTACTTTTTATACGAGTACGAGCCAAGAGCATAGACGGATTCAAGTAATTTACCATTCATTCTAGTGTTAAAATCCTACGACTAATCCAATCTTTTCCCTCCAGGCAATTTTGCCGCCTGCCTGACTATAACTCTTAACACATTCCACTCACTTATTTTGCCTACCTCGTTATTCCTATTGGTACATAAAGTACTCGTGTACATACTTACAAAATAAAACCCTTTATTTTTTGCGGGGGTGTTAACATGAACGTTGAACATTCACTTGCTGGGCTTTAGGTTCATGCATTGCATTGTATTGCCTTTGAAACTCGTCTCATTTCATTTCATGTTTCAATTTTATTTTGTATGAACTGCTGCTGCTGCGGTCTCTGAGTAATTAGAATAGAACGGAACGGATATGGAACCGGAATCCCCTTCCTTTGCAGCCTTTGATTCTATTTTACATTCAGGGCACAAGGGATTTTCAAAGCTTTTGTTTTATTATTTGACGCCTATAGTTGAGAGGTCCGGTGCAAAATATCCATTATATGCTATCATGCAACATTTCTGGACTGACTGTCTGACTTTCTAAGGGAGTGACTTCATTACAAATTAATTAGACCATCGACATTCGGCTCGACGGGTTTAATTTATAGCTAGAAGAGCTGAGCCTAGAATATTCCATCCAATCAAGAAATAGAAATTAACCGAAGTCTTGGGATATGAATCGTTCATTTTCATTGGAAATTTTGTTTCATCATTCGCATCGTATCGTAGTGTGAGTGTGAATGCTATGACTGGCCATGACCAATGCGATATGCAATGTCCAATAAAATCATGCGAAACGTTCAGTTCAGTCCATGTCCACCCCAAGGTTACTAACACCCGGGTTTCTGTTCCAGCTCACGAAACAAGTTTTATGGCACGATTGGGTGTTTCGGTCCGATTGGACCGTGAGATTACTTATGTCGATAAGTTCTGGGTTCTTTATGTTCATGTCCAAGTATCATTTCGTTGTTTTATTTCATTTCCAGGGTTATCGGTGATGTCAATTTGTAGCTTTTATTTTTAGACAAGGCTCCAGCTCCAGCCACGCGATTCGTTCTTGGGCTCAGTTTTCTTTTCTAGCATAAGAATCCATGAAGACTTGACGAATCAAAATCAAAATTCACAAAAAGGCAGCACAATCAATTCATATTTGAAAAATCTCTGCTTCTTTTTCCTACCAAATATTTTACGTTATTGAGAATCAATGAATGAACCAAATCCTTCATCCAACAAAATTGTGAAAGGAAAGCTCATAAAATTTTTATGATCTGTGGATCTGTCTGGCACAACCTTCCGATTCTCAATCCCAAACAAACCCAAGCCTGACCTACCCTATCCAAACCCTGAATCCCTGCTCCAATCCGAACCCAAAACAACACAAGCTGCGTCGGATATGATTGTTTTCAAAATTCCAACCCTTGCCTTGCCTTGACTTGACCCTTTCTTGTATTATTTTCCGAATCTCTCTCTCTTGTTTCTTCAATGTATTTTGCCAGTCGAAGCCCAATATTATTATTTTGACGGAATGAAATTTGTATATGTACGTTATGTATGAATATGAACACAAAACACACGTTTGAGAATTGGATTGAATTGCAAGTTGAGTTTACATACAAAGTACTGCGCAGTAAACTAGAGTCTAGGTAGTAGGCTACAGACTTCAATGCATGTAAATGTGAACGGATGATAGGGAAAAGATTACATAATACATTTATTTTGTAGAGGGAAAAGGAACCGTCGCTCGTGAGGGGAGTCGAACTAACCAACCCGGTATTGTGTTCGTGTGTGTTCCCACAAAGTAACTACTCAAAGTGCTAACCTCAATTTTGTTAGGTGAATGAGAAAGTGTAAATCCCAATTAATTGGGGGTTAAACGCGCTGTATTTTTTCATCAGGGCTCTGGGGACGCCCTTCAATTCAGTCATACGATGATACGATGAACGACAATATTATCAGTTCTTGGCCTCTTGCAATCTGGAATAGAAAATAGTCATAGGTACATATAAACTGGCAGCGCGCTTTAACAGCGCATTGCGCGCAGCGCATTATGTTTTTTGCTGTGGACAGTAACTTACCGTTTACCCATGGACTGATGATATAAGGTATATGTTGGATTATTGGAAGCTGCACAACTTGCAGCCTCACATTACACGTCGGCGTGCTCGTCACCAATGTGCATCTGCGCATTGGTACTATGAAAATTCCTGAAATGACCCCCAGTCTCGTTTCTTACACCGATTTGAAGATGATGGCGACTCTTTTTGGTGTGACACTTCGTACTGTTCCATCGTGAGTCACTGAGTATGGATTTTTTGTGCTCTCGATTCTCGACCCGTGGAGTCGAAAAATCGAGACGCTCAAAGGAGGGAATTTGTTGAGTATAGAGTTGATAGTTTTGATATAGGAACGACGGAAAACGATTCCATCCGTCGGCCATGTCTTTTCCCATTCCGCCGCCCACATCAGGAGGGGAAATCTATGGAGTCCCCAGTAGACAAAAATCCTTTTAACCCAGGAGTGCATGGAACTTTGAGCCCTCTGGCATCAGGAAAGGTAGGTAGGGAGACATGATGAATTTCAATCCCAACTCCAACAATTCCTTCACCTTCCCTCAAATAAAAAAAAAGCAAGAGTGGATTTAGTTTCCCAAGTTATGACTACGTGAGAAGGAAGACGACGTTTGATTTTAGTAGTTTTAAATTTAAAAAATACGAGCCTAGATTTTCATCATGAAGAAAAAGATGAAAACACGGGAAAAGTTGAATTGTTCACATTTTTCGTCATCTCCGTTTCAAAAAAAGTGCTAGCAAAGTTAGCACTCACCAGTGTTTCTTGTTTTTCAACAAGTTGAGTGTTGTTTTCGAAATTGGAAGAGACTTGGAGTCATTGAATCAAAAATTAGGGAAAATGTGAAGATCACACCCTAGTTTCAAAATCTTGGGTTTTGTTGACAGAAGATGAGTTTGATGGTGCACTTAGGTAATGCTGTGAGCGCAGCCATTCTTGAAGCAACACAACAACAATCCCAAAAGACGACAACGACGACGGGGCCTCAAAGTACTAGTAAGTGTCAGGGTGGTGGGGATGGAAGTAGCCATGAAGCCATAAAGGCGGAATCCTCGGCGGGAGCCACCACTGGTCCAGGTCCAAGTCCAAGTCCTGGCGTTGTCACGAACCCTGAAAATTACAACAGTCACAGTAGTAGTAGCAATGTCAATGGTCCTCTACCCTTATCCCAGCAAAATGGACCACTTCCAATTCCAGAACTACAAGGAGGAGGAAGTGGTGAACCTTTCCCTTACCTCCCGCCGCCGACGCCACAGAGGCATCCGCCAAAACAACATCCAACAACATCGGCATTGATTCAAGGCCAACAACAACAACCACCACCAACTTTCCATGCCCTAACCCGAGATGGCCAAATCAGAATTAGCCAACCCATTAATTCCTTACCCTTCGGCACAGCCGTCATTTCAGATAAAGGTGAGTCAAAGTCAAATGAAGGGCAGGGACGTTTGAAACTTGTCTCGTAATCAATCACAAATTAAAAAACTAAGCACAAAATTACGATGAAAGCGCATAACAGAACACTACAGGCTAGAGTAAAAAGTAAAAATCAAACCCAGAAATCAAAATGGATTCTGGAGCCAAAGCTAGCAGGAGGTATGAGCCAGGTAAATTTAAAAGACCAAGATCTCTAGAGACCCCATCTCTGAGTTCAGAGTTCACTTCATGTGCAATGCCAGAATGTCTTGGGATTCTGAGAACTCAAAAGTCCCACAGGGGGCATGTCTGAGTTTGTTATGTCTGACGGCTGAGGACATTGAACTTTTAGAATTTTGATGGAGAAAGGACGTGGTCGGCCGGCTCTTGTTCTTGTGCAAAAAAAGTGCTAGAAAGGATTTTTCGTTTCAATTTATTCCAAATTCTAACTCTCGCGCTCCAAATGCCTCGTTCGATCAGGATCAGTTTTAATTCTAGAAGAATCAGACTAGACTGGCTAGGGCAAGAATTTCTTCAGTAGTTGTTCTGAGTTCATCAGAGTAAGCTTAGAATCAGAATGTAGTTTTCTGCTCAGTGCTTTTGATCAAAATTTTGGTTTAATCATAAATTATTGAGCATGCCGACGTTACGTTCTTCTTCATCCAGTGAGAAAGGTACGAATTCCATTTTTTTTATAACTTCGGTTTAATTGTGGAATTGAAATGGACTCGGGCCCAATTACCACGAAATACGTTGTGCCTTTGGTTCTGCTCTGCAGTTTTGCTTAAATTGGTGTAAAAGTAAAATTGGGCAAGCCTTGAGCATGATCGATTTTAGGAAAAATGCTCATATTTGATATTTGATAGTGTAATTTTAACACAAAAGTTAGGTGCTAATGCTGACTGATTAAATTAGTAAAATCCTTGTTCGTCAAAGAAAGACGTGAAGCGGTAGACAGACGAGGCTAGACTTATTTGGTTGATATAGGATGAAACGACGAAAGTTGGCTCATTTGTGAAATATCATTGGCATTCCCAGTGCCATATGCTTTTATTGTGAAAACGAGACAAAAAAATGATTGTTTAGACAGTTTTCATTTGTGGGAAGGAGCTAATAAAACTAAACTGTTGTTATTTTAATTTTCAGGGAAAGTTTTGTACGCAAACCTTCCAAAATCTTTTAGTGGAACGACGAGAATTTCCACGACAGGGGATGTCAGTCTCTCTACTTCAAGCACTGGAGGATCCTTTTCAAGTATTACAACGACACAGAAAGCTGTGGCGATTCCTACAACTTCAGGGGTCGATGTACGGATCCCTCCACTATCCCAAAGATTTGTGATGATGAGTTCTTTAAACTTTCCTCCAAGAACATTATCATCATATGTTCCTCCCCTGATTGAATTCCAAGGTCCTATCAAACCATCATCCACTCCTCAGAGTCAAAATCAAATTCGAAGCGAAGAATTTGATCAGCATCAGCAACTCTCCAATGCATACGTTGATGCAGGATCTGGAATTGTCAATACACAAAGAAATTTTGTGGTTTATCATCCAGCAGGAGGAAATATTCTCACAACTCCCAATCCCAATCCCACCAGCAGAATCAGATAATTTAGTATCTGAACCTTCTTCATCACTCCAACTCGGGGCCAACGCCAACGCCAAACCAGAGGAGAGTGACAAAGTCATCGCAGTTATACAGAATCCAAACCAATACCGTGCGAGTGTTTTGGTTGGTCCTAACCAAGTGGGTCAACCCTTGTTGAACAACACAATGGAATCGGAAGGGATATTGAGTTTAGCAGAAGTCTCAGTTGAAGTCGTGATGCAAGATCACAATTATGTATCGGTGGGTAAGTAGTGCTGCTGCTGCAAATCGACGGACATCACCTTCACCTTCCCCAACATCCACGTCCACGACGGTTGCAGCAATTGCCCCACCCCCTTACAAATATTACCCCCCAAGTAGCCCTGTATTATCAAATTTGACCTCATCTCAATCACATCCTTATAACCACAGCGGTGAATCCATGATTGGATATGGCGATAAATCTCAAAAGAGCCCAGTAACGACCCCTGTCCCTTTTCCCAAAAGTAATTCCTCATCGCCCACAAAATTTAATACTTATAGCAAAATTGGGGAAACCCATATGAACAACATGTACTTTACACCCAGTGTAAATAATCAGGTCCATCCTCAATTTCATCAAAAATCTCCGAGCCCCAGTGGAAGAAAAGCGTCTGGCCCAAGAAGTCCGACTAAGACAAAAAAGCCCCGAAAATCTTTTGAAAATAATGCAGTGAAGGAATTTAACCTGCAGCAAGGCGAGCAAGGTGACATCATGAATCATAATGTGACTCCTACTGGAAAACCTAAACGCAAGTACAAGCGAAGAAAGCATCTTCTTGATCCAAATCTCATGGGTCAAGATCCCAGCTTGAACGCTGCTTCGGCTAGTTTAAATCCCAAAAAATTGAATAAGAAATTAAGGAAAGCTCAGAAAGCACTTGCGGCTTCAAATTTGAATAATACGGCACCTACAGAAAAACAAAAACAGCGCGAGCGTTTACAGCAACAACAAAAAGATGAAGATGATGAAGCCACAGATTCTGCAACAGAGAGTCGAGACCATCAAGATCCGATCAAGACAAAATTGACAGCCACAATTCGAGAGAATAAAAAAATATCGGCCCCTCCTCCTCCGAGTGGAGTTGGAAATAATAGTTCAAAATCTGCTGCATCCTCTCAAAATGCTGATGATTCAGAAACACGATGTATTTGTGGTTACCTTCATGATGATGGCTATATGATTTGCTGTGACGAATGTTTGGTTTGGCAACACGTGGATTGCATGGGAATCGACAAGACGAATATTCCTGAAAATTATTCCTGTGAAATTTGCAGTCCTCGATGGGTGGATAAGTCTAGGGCTAAAAATGTTCAATCCAGAAAAAGAGAATATATATCAAAAGGTGAGCCTTGGGAAAATGATGGGTTACAACAATCTGGGGCTGGAACTTCTCCATCAGGCCTAAGCGTACCCAGTTCCCCTGAAAAGAAAAATCCAAGTGGATCTGTCAAATTGAGAAGAAAATCAAAATTGATCGGAGCCTTGGCAAATGGTCAAATATCTGATGACAGTGAAAATGATGGTCTTGTGATAGCAGCGGGTCCCCAGAAAAAACAAAGGAGGAAATCAAAAACAATGGCTCGCCCTGGAAAAAGACATTTGAGTGGGGATGATAAATCTGGGACTAAGAGGCTTAAAAAATCATCTGGGACTCAAAAGTCGAGACGAATTTACTATACAAGAAAGCCAATCCATGATCACAATGCAAGTGCTGCTGCAAATAATTCATACCGTCGTAGCAGCAGCAGCGGCGGCATTGGGGCCTTGGAACTTGATTTGAATGCTGAGGGACAGTCAGCCGAAGACCTTAAGATGGACATAGAATCTCAAAGGGTGAGCTCCATGTCACCATTCGGAGGGGTAGGAGGAGGAGTACTTGGAGATCTGAATAATTCTAGTGACAGCAATGGAGCTGGAAAAACCGTTTTTGTTTTTCGAACTGGAGATGTCAAAAGGGTCAAGGCCCCTCGAAAACAATCCCTTCGTGCTCTCACAAATGGAGACTTGAGTCCTCCCCATATAATCTCATCAAATAGCCCAACGTTAGGAGATCAGACAAACTCAAACGTGGCTGTAGCACTTTTCAACAATACTGGTCCAGGTTTCCATCATGGATTATCCCTTCATTCCCCGGATGGGGGTGGATCTGGGGATAGTGGACTTTCATCTCCAACATCCTTCATGCCTCCATTCACGGGTTGCCCCTACGCTGCCTCCCATAATCTTGATTCTTATGAAGAAGCAATTGCATCTCATTATTCTCAAGAACTAAGAGCAAAATTACTCAAGATCAATGTACCCAATCCTGCTGAGCAAGCGGCTGAATTTAAGAGGAATGAAGGGCCTGACAAATGGACTTATGGACAAACGACACTTGAGAATGGAAAAGTTATGAAAACTTTAGTAGCGTCCGCATCTATAGAGCCAAATGAGGCTGTGATTGAATTTATTGGCAAATTCAAGTCCCTCTCCTATTTCTCACCAACTTATACTCCAAAGTAAGTTGATAATTATATTTTAAACGATATTTGCTTTAAATCCAAAATTTAACTCTAATTTAATTTAATTTGAACAGAGGAGTTAAGAAGGGAGATTGGCAATATATTTCGCCAGAGCCTTTTGCATTTTTCCATCAAATCCCTGCAACTGGGATGTGTATAACGATTGATTGTCGGGATTATGGGAATGGAGCCCGATTTGTGAGAAGATCTTGTAAACCCAATGCTGATATTCGTCATACGACTG
>WJEZ01000542.1:0-26446 GCA_009869925.1 Thalassaphorura encarpata
TGTTTATGTTCAAATAAAACAAAGGGATGAAGCAGCGATGAAAGAAAGAGAATGTTAACAGGGTTTATTATTATGGCGATAGCCTGGACTAGACGTATTGTACTTCTTGAAGCTATTGGGTTCCATTTCCATGCAGAACTTGTTGTTTCACTCAAGTCATTTTCACCATTATTTTGAAGGCATGAGCTTAATGCTTGTGTTTATGGAACAATGTGATCAGAACAGACAATAAAGCTACAGGCGGGAGGACTGAAAAATGGCATTTACGACTTTGGACTGCCAGATTCCTCATCACATTATGATTATACAAACTGCTCTGCTTCTGCTCCCATTATTCTTTGGTTACTCCTGGTTAATGGGTATAATCAACATCATTTAGACACTAAATCCCGTGGAGTGTAGAAGGAATTCCTCATAAACATAAAAATGGAATGGATAAATCCTTTCAATTTGATAAAGTTTAACATTCGTTCCAAGTCAGGGGTAACACGTGCGTATAAAAATTAGGTCATCAATAAGGAATTCCATGCATACAGTGCAGATGCATCTTGCATAAAATTTCCGCATTTTGTACTCTGTACCTTCAAAGTCGAAAGTTCAATCACGTGAAGATCACAAAAGCTAATCAAGGCAAATATCCCTTTGCCTTGCTGTCATACGCCAGTAAGTACGAATAGTCCCTCATAGTTTGAAAGTGTGTGCAAATTCTGTTGTATTGTGTGTGTGTGTGTGTGCATGTCCCTGCATCATATATGTACAACATTTTCATTTCCACTTCCTTTGAAAACGATGTTTCTATACATAATGATATTATTATGTTCTCTTGTCTGCGTCAATCGTTTTGAGAAAAGAAATATTATTTACTGCATTGAGTAGCATTGAAGAAGGCAACAGATGCAAATAGGGCTCAACAGTCTAGTTTGATTCAGAGACACAAAACTGAAGGGTTGGCTCAAAAAGAAAATGAAATTCAAGATCAAAGGTTGTCAAGGTCTGCGAGAGGCAGGGAGCAAATAATAAGGTGAATTTTCACAGAGAATTCAATCAGGCGGACTCAAGGGATATTGGCAGGTAGCAGAAGCAGATTGCTAGTGAGCTCAGTCGCCCATACAAGGATTCAAATTTTTACGTTTGATTGACGCTAAACTAAGTAATTCTTAACACTGCACTGTTGTCAAAAAGTTGGAATAAAATTATGCACGAGTATTCAAATAGAGTTGTTTACAAAGTTTAAATTCTAAAGGATTTTTTTTGCAAGAATTTATTTAAATAGAAGTGCGTCATTGCGTACGTCAGAATGTACGGTTTATGGCGTAGTTTGTTCATTTTCTATAATTTATTAAGGTCAATTTGCCACACGACAGTGGTTCAGACGACACTGATTGAATTTATATTAATCACGATTTCTTCAAAGGCCGGATTCAAACTTCATCCGGTCGGAAATTGATTAAAAGCATTCCGTGCCCAAGGAAATGCGAAGAATGTACATTTTTTTTGCAAGAATTTATTTAAATAGAAGTGCGTCATTGCGTACGTCAGAATATACTGTTTATGGCCCAGTTTGTTCATTTTATATAATTTACTCTAAGGTCAATTTGCCACACGACAGAGGTACAGAGGACACTGATTGAATTTATATTAATCACGATTTCTTCAAAGGGCAGATTCAAACTTCATCCGGTCGGAAATTGATTAAAAGCATTCCGTGCCCAAGGAAATGCGAAGAATGTACAGGAAAGCAGTTGTACAGCTATATTGCATATAACCTTGACCCAGAGCCCTATCGAGTCGAGTACGTTCATCATATCATTTCTCCTCTTAAGCGTATATGACAGAGCCAGACGGTGAAAATTTTATTTTCGTAGTAGTCCAATTGAGTCTCCTTTGACATAAGTGTATGCAAGAAGTGGGCAATAAAGTCCGATGATACAATATTGGATGATGCAATTTGTTGGGAGTAGCCATAACCCAGTTCAATTGTCAAATCCCATTCGGATTCGGACAACAGCTTATTTACTTCCACAATTATTGTACCGTAGAAGTACCCGATGATTGGAATGAAATCAAATATCGATCAGAGAAACGCAAGTTAAGTTTCGTCGCATTTTGTCATGCATGTATAGCATACGGAGTCTGACATTATATGGATTCTTCAATTTGCCTGAGGAAGATTATAATACCCGATTCAATTTCATGCAAGCAGGTGATCCTCATGCTCTACTTTTACTTGGAGAAGAAAAATTCACCTGAAGCAAGTATTACTTTTCTCCCTGTGGCATTACTTCAACTGGCTGCTACGTACGTCAGCAAATTAATTAGAGTTTTGAGATGAGGAGGAACCATGCGACTTCTTGGACTGGCAAAATTCTTTGAAAGTAATGTAATACTTCCGATCCAATGCCAGTCGTTCAATCTGACAGCCGCTTAATTCTAAAGGCGTCTTAATCTTATGATGTACTAAAATGACTAAATCCCTCACTGCTAGGAAGCAGGTATTAGAAACCAAGCCTATAGGTCTATTACATTAAGTAATTTCAAGGAATAATAAAAATAATACGATGATGAAGCGTCTAATGTAAGTGCGTCTGTCTGTCTGACTGTCTCTGTGGAAAGATGGGATATAAGTAAAATGCAATGGACTCAAAATCTGTTTTCATTTTCTTTCTTCCGTGGCCTGGCCATACATTAGGGAAGACACTCACGAAATGAGTTTGGTTTTCCATGCTCTGCTCTGCTTGGCTTAGCTGTATTGATTCCACCATGTCTGTTTCATAGGGTCTTATGGTGAAAGTAAGGAAAGGTAAGGGATTTAACAAGGTAGATAGAGAGGATGGGCCAACTCAGACTTTATTGCAAAATACTTTGCCAGTCACAGCATGGGGCATTGGGAAAGTAGACGGAGAAAGTGCCTAGTCTTCTTGGTGAGAAAATAACAAAAATGTTGTACAACTACGAGAGAATAATTTATAGCTCACTCTATATCTATTCTTGTATGTGTCCCAACACATTTTGCGCTTCAGGATAATTTGATATACGATGACGACGGTCGGTCTGTCGAGGAACAACTAAAGTCACAAAGAGTACGACGTAACAGGTTTAAATCTTAAAGCGTCACTCAACCACTCAATATTCCAAAAATAAATGACATGAGGATATTTTGAGGCAACGCTTTTCTCCTTTTATCCCAGATTGGCTCAACGCCTGTGTTCTCCGACCTAACTCATAAAGTCACGAATGTACTTGCCTCAGAAGATTTTCTCCGCGCCAACGATATGTCCATGTGGAGATACATCGCAACAGTAATCCTTACTTTACTTTCCTTTACTTCTCAGGAAGTTCAACAAGTCAAATTAGGCAAGCCACGTGGAAACTAATACGAAGAACGGTATTACGGTTTTAACATTGATGCGTAGATGTAGATAGTTCTTCCAAAAAATGATAAGCTGGAAAAGATTTGTAAATTATTCAGCATTTGCATTTGGTCGAATAAACAAAAGATACCACATTATTTTACTCACAACAAGAAACATCACATAAAAACAACAACAAATGAAACAGGATAGAAATTGCGCAGGAGTATCAGTAACAAACAGTTTTCTGAACCTAATCCTTCCTTTCATTTTGCCTGGCCAAGGCATGTGTCCTTTGATGCCTTAACATATGAAATTTCAAGGTAAAGGACCTCTATAATAACTAGAAAATGTTTCCTGTGTGGACTCTGAGTTTCTCTATAGTTGATTTCCCACGTCAATTTAAAACTGAAATACTCGATTCAAAATGAAAGTTCTAGAGAAGCTTAAGCTCGAGGCGGAAGAACAGAAGGTAAGTGAACTATGAAGAAGATAATCCCGTGAGCAAACTTACGTTCGTGTTTGAGCTGAAAGACTTTCTCTCCGCTCAACCAGCTCAACTGCGAAACTTGTATGATTAACAATTAGCTTAGAAAGTTTAGAACCTCCGTAATTTTTGCATATGCTTATATTCTATTTTTGTTTCTCATATTATGGGATTTACTACGTCGAAAAATTGGAATCATATTCTTACAAGTTGGCCGCTCAAAGTTCGCTACAGTCACTACAAGGAAAAAAACTTAAAATTCTTGCTTATCGACAAACGCCAGAATGCTTACACAAATTCCAGAAATTATAAAATAAATTTATTGTAAGATTGCTTGTGCTTGTGATTAGACAGATTAATATAGCAGCGTAATTTTGCATTTTACACTTAATATTCTCATCTGGAAAATGAACCCGAACTATATTTCAGTATGGAAAACGAGTCTAGTATTTATTCCAGTAGATTGTAAGTCCAATCGTCTACTGGAGCCAGACCAAGCTGTCGCTCTTACTGCCACCCTACTTTGAAAAAAGTAAGTTCAAAGGTACAAAGAGAAAGTGAGAGAAATCTATGCGCGACTTTCTTTACTGTGTGAAACCTTGGGTGAAAGTTGCGAGATGGAGCGACAAGTTCTTGATGAACACGACGCAACATGCAACAGGAGATTCCTACAACCACCTGTTACCCAGTTCATCTCTGCTTGTTCCGAAACTACAAGCTACTCTTGTACCAGTCTACGTGATTCATAAAGCCTTCTAGGGAAGGAAGCACACCTTCTCATAAAATTGCACTTAGATTTCCCATAACGATCTTATATATATCTCTCACGTAAGGAGCTTAGGATATTATTTTGTTTAATAGAATAATGATCCTTTCTGTGACAAATTAATCTTCTTATTCATCACTATGCTTTATACTCAATTTTCCGATATTTTAAGTGAAAGTCCGTATTCAGGACATGAAGACTTACAGCCCAGTAATCTTTTAACAACTTGTTGATTCGAGGTTTCATTTTCTGGAATTAGTAAAGTTATCAAGGCTGTCTGCTAATTTATTACTCCTTATTCCCTTGTGCTCAAGCAAACGTAAGTCTCCCAATTACCTTACAACTGTACACTTTGATGAGCTGTTAATTTCTCTTGAGAGCTAATTTGCAAATCATGCCATGATGAACGGTTTGATTAATGAGGGTAACTTATATTTGTGGATGTATGTATCTAATAGACATTTAGAGCTCTAACGGGATCTTGACATGATCAGATTAGTGCCGAGGAATATTCGAATCAATTAAAATCATATTCGTTTGAAGTTTCATGTAGAAATATTTTGCAATAAGCTCATCGTTGCGTGATCATGACAGAGTTGAATCGTATATTGGAGAAAGCGTAAACCTTGTGCTCAAGCAAACTTAAGTCTCGCAATTACCTTACGACTGTACCCTTTGATGAGCTGTTAATTTCTCCTGAGAGCTAATTTGCAAATCATGCCATGATGAACGGTTTGATTAATGAGGGTAACTTATATTTGTGGATGTATGTAGCTAATAGGCATTTAGAGCTCTAACGGGATCTTGACATGATCAGATTAGTGCCGAGGAATATTCGAATCAATTAAAATCATTCGTTTCGTTCAAAGTTTCATGTAGAAATATTTTGAAATTAAACTCATCGTTGCGTGAGCATGACAGAGTTGAATCGTATGTTGGAGAAAGCGTAATGCGTGGTTTCTTAGTACCGCATTGACCACATACGGCGAGGCTATTATAACAAGGATACTATTATACCACTAGGTAAATGTCATTAGTCATTACACTTACACTCATATTCTCAAATGATCTTATTTGTTCAGAATTTATTTTCGCTTTCTGGTCATATTACATTTAATATTACCAAAAGCTTGGTGCTAAAACTGCAATGCCAAAGGTGAACATGAACTTATTACGTCATTAGACAAAATGTATTTGACATGTGTTTCCGGTACGTGGCATTTTGTGTTAAAAGGTTTCAGGATAGAAACTCTGACAATCCTAACTCAATTGTTCCTTTCCTTTGAAAGATTACTTTTATCCATTCATTAAGGAAGACTAAATGACAGTTGCTGTCATGGTGAAAGCAACAGCGAATAATAGTGATCTTTCTTTTAATATTCCTTAGAAATTAGACCTCCCGGTGTTTTACATTATACCGGATTTCTTATTATGTCCGACAAGACTTTATTAGGCTGCTCCGTCTTGTTTACTACAGTCACGCTTTAATTTTATCTCCCCTCTTTCATCTTACTCTCGCGTTATATACTCACACCTATTGAGTTATTCTTAGACAATAACAACGCATATACAGAAGCTCCACAGAGTTATGCCTATGATATCAGAGACCATCATTTACTTTTACAACAGTTTATTCAAACGTTCTTATTAATTAATATTATTGTATAACTATTAATGCAATTTTGACTGGCAACTGATTACAAATTATTTTGAGTTTAGCCCAAGAGGATGAAGTATTATTTTCAAAATATAAAAAAAAGGCTTAGCAAAAACATATAGCGGAGCTTTCAGTCCTCTAAATGAACCAAGTAAGTTCTGAGAATGCATTAGGAAAAATCTATTAACATTAAAAGTTATTTAAGCCGAGAATGAAAAGTAGATAAAAGCTATCGTCAGTAAATGAACGGCATTGGACTGATTTTCACTCCCGTACCAATCAATTAGTGAAGAGAATAATTTCATATTCTATACAGACAGTAGAGTTTAATAACATTTTCAGGCGAATCCTCGTATGAAAGGAGGAAGTTTAGAAAACGTGCAACTTTCTGTTTTAAAATTCAATTTGTTATACTATATCGTATGGCGAATAAAAGTTTACGTTAACGTGGACCCTGACATCAATCCATAATATTATAGTCGAGGTACGTGCTTTCGCACTAATAGCCAGTTTTAATTTAATAACCCAATCAGAGAACCTTACTTCCGGACTCCCTAATTTTTTAAGCTTCAAAATGGCAATGCTGTTTCAACTTGACCCAAACTACGCCTAAGATTTTTGAGAATTATCTTATCTACGTGATTATCAAAATATTAATTACCCAAAAGGAAGAATGAGTCTGTCGTGATATTTCCGAGATGGGCTGAGTGGGGAAAGCATGGATTCATCAATAGATAATCGTTTGCCACTGTTTCTTTTCCCAGTATTACTTCTACAATCAGTCTGTGGCGTGACTTCCAATCTCAAATGGGCTTTGCTTGTACTTGTACTGGATTGCCCCTCCATAGTAGCGTTGCTGACGGAAGTCACAGTTAGAGCAGGCCGAGTCTTTTCTCGTGTTAACAAAGTCAACATGAATGAGTTTAAAACTCGCACTCTTCTATTTGATGTTCAGGAGAAAGTTTTCAACTGACCAGAATTATTTCATAAGCTCTCGCTTATATGCCCTGAGCAAAATCCCACACCAACGATGCATATCTTGAGTTACGCTTTAATCCCACACTGGCGGGGCTGTTATTAATAAGAGTTGATGGTAAAGACAGAGAAATTATTTCACTCATTAATTTAGACACAATTTATTGCCAAATTGTTCTGGGACTGGGTTAGTGGGCTGACGAAACTTTGACAATCGCGGTAGTACAACGGAATACACTTTCAATTCTAACACAGATTGATAATTTTGATGAAATTTGAACCGGAAACATGAGACAAGAGATTTCGCGAGGGAAATGTGGATTTGAGACTACTATGATGAAAGCGATGTTAGAAGAAGAGCAGAACTTTCAAGTCTTTAGGGACCAAGGCGAACGTAGAGTAGAATCAAATGGAGTAAATATTCTCCATTTATATAAGGGAAAGCTCAAGCTCCTGGATGAATCCTCTTGTGGAGTGAGGCTGCATAAAGGACCGCCGTGGGCTCGTTTTGAGTCCTCAAGTTGGGCGCAAGAGAAAGCATAACACATATGTGTAGTAGTAGTTTCCCCATGAGCGAACTGGTGAACCTGTCAAACGTTGTAACGTAACCTTGTACTCCGGACCATACAACCCGTGACGAGAAGGGAATAGGATGCTTGCTTTGCAGAGGTGACGAGTTTGGTTAGAGAAATAACATCGTCGAGATTGGAAAGGTGATCTCATCATATGACAAGATACATTGTTGACAACTCCAATCGCAAAGAATTCTTTCAAAAATGTTCAAGTTGACAGAGTTTGATATTCTATTTCACCAACCCTTTCAGGTTGTTTATGAGAATTTGCATCATTTGCTCTGAGATATTTGATACAGATACATGATGAAAGGAAGCATATCGAATGGAAATATTGAAACAGTTGTGGGTTGGTAGACCAACCCGCAGTATTTTCCTTAATCGTGCTACATGTCCACATGTCAGTCAAATAAAACGCACCTGATAATAACATCGTATTTTTGATTTCTAAATCAAAATCTGACGCACAATATTTTAGAATTCATGGACATACTACATACAGAGAGACATTTTTATTCTAATATGTACAGCTGTAAAAGTAAACGTGTTGTAAACTTTCTGTTCTCAAAGATGACGGTCTTTCGGAAATTTCAAGTGGACGTTTTTAAAATTGGGATGAGAAAGGGAACTTAGCATGTGAATTAAAATACTTTTTGTCAATCATCTGCTTTGCACACTTAGTTCAATAATTAATTTCTCAATGTAAATATCAATATATAAAATTTTGTGTACATTTTTAGGTCTGGATTTCTGGATATTTTCCATTGAAGTAAATTTGTTGAAGTTAACACTATTCAACTCAATTCGTTTATCAAGACTAAGCTGTTTGAGTGAATTATTTTATCTAAATAAAGAGAAAGTATAACTTACCTTGGAGGAGAATGGTTACTCGTCGTAAGGATGCTGGGAATCTCCAAACTATTGGGATCAGTCTTCCTCACTATTCCATAAATAGCTTCCATATGGTTCTCGGCTTCTTTCCTTCTGAAGTTAACCACTCGATCAAGCTGAATTTAGGACAAACTGTAAAAGATATAATAAATGACAATTTAATAATTTGGTAAAATTATTAATTGCATGTCTTACTGTTTACTGAACTTAACTATGCTAGGAATCACAAAAATTGTGTAAATGATTGTTGTACCTGACTAATAATGTTTCAAGGTGTAAGATGTGTAGCAAAAAGACTTGCATAAAGACTCGATACTAGACTGTACAACTTGTTTATGCTTGTTGACGAAAGTCTACTTTCATACTGAACATTTCATTTCATGCGAAATTTTCCCAATGGCAATAAGCACTTAAGTTTCCTTCATCCCATCAAAACAAAGTCTGTTGGAACTTGAATCTTATAAATGACTAAGGATTAGATGAAGCGATGCTCGCTCCGAGAGTTCCCAATTTATATTCATAATGTTTCACAAGCATTATTTTGCGTTGCCTACTCATATTTCTAAAACGGAGGAGCAGTATTTTTGCAAAAGATGCATTAGCTCATTAAACCCATGTTGAAAACATAAAATCTATACAGGAAGGATAACGGCGTTGCGAACAATTAAGATTCAACAGTGCAGAACATTTTGTGCCATTTACATTGTTTTTTCTTAATGAACCTGGAATTATGGTTAGCGATTCGCCTAGATTAAATGAAAAACATATTTGATAATATTTTTTATAGAGACAACTAAATTTTTCAAAATTATGGAAAAGTTAATGATGCAACTTCTTATAGAAGTTCTTATAGTATACACGTGAATAAATATATTGAAATACGAATATATTAGCTGTTGATTTATAGGAACACGAGAAATCTTATGAAAATGGCAGACGAATCACTAATATACGTTCCAGCTTTCAACTTATTTCCATAGAACAAGAAAACAACATTTCCTTCCTACGTCCGAGGTAATCAAATTTTTAGCTTTCGTTTTCCGGAAAATCAAAGAAATGTATTAAAAACCAAAGTCCAATTTGCTCCAACGAAGTGGAAAACTAATCTCTAATTTTGAGTGCTTGCACACCTAATGTAAAATTTCTAGCTAATGGAATACAATTTGCCCTCATACGCTTTAGAGCCCTAATTAACCCCGAATATGCTTGATTTCTACTTTCAAAGGAAATTACAGTACAACTGGGAAAAGGCAAATGTTATTTGCCCTTTTACGCTTAGCCATTTCAAATCATACGGGACAAGTGGTACCCGCATCAAAGACAACTTGAAATCATCCTTCTGGTGTGAGTTGAAATTGTCTATTTCGTAGGGCAACTTAAACTTTGCTGTGCTAGTAGTTTCAGAATTTCGTAATTATGACCTCTGAACCTCCTCAATATGTACCAGCATGTTTCCCGAAACGAATTACAGCAACAAACCATAAATACGCATTTTATTTTGCAACTGATTTGGTTAATGTTTTTGTCCTCTGCGTAATCTCGGAATGACGTGGCCAAAGATTTCAGGAACCCCGAGGTGGTTGCGTTTGCATATTCCCTACTAATTTATTATTAGCCTCGACGTCACACATTGAAATTCCAAAAGACATTTTGTATTAGCTTCATTTCAGGAATACATCACAAAAGCGTGCTTACAGGCAGGATTAGTGAGTGAAAGCCACACGTCCAAGTAATTTAGTAAAAGGAGACTTTCAAATCAATAGATTAGGGTGCTGTCATTACCAAATTACAAATACGCCTACCCCTTCAGCTGTTCAGATATTCATATGCATCAGTGATGCAGGTTATGGGAATCAGTTTCCTATTCATACTTTCTGTCCTACAGAATTTGAATAGTCTCAATATATTCCGTGAATTAATATCGTCGTCGTTTCGTACGATTCTTTTGAACTTTCATTACATGTTGTGAGGACACATTCAAATAGATAGTCTTCCTGATAATGAATTTCCTGCAAAAGGAAAATGCCGTTTCCAAAAAAATTGGCTTACAATTTAGAGTCGCAAATTACTCGTGTTCCCTTCCAAGAAAATGGGAATTTTTGTTCCCATTGAATGGAACATATAAAATCACAGGATATCCTCTTCATTTTGATTACCAAAATGTTACCCCTGCCCTGTGCTGGCAAATAAAGAAGCTCTGACTTCACTCTGCGAATCTATTAATCGAATTAATGAGTTTTCCAAGAAAACGAAAAAAAATGCCAAGAAATAACATGGGAAGGGAAGACAGCAAAATATTATTTTCTTATAAAAGTACGCTGAGAGTTGATTTGGACCGACAACAACTTGTTTAGTGTCGCCCCGTTTTTTATAACAAGCAGAAGAGTACCAATCTCAGCAAAACTAACAAGCGCAGCGCCGCGTTGCGTTGTAGTACCTGGAATGGAAAGCCTAGAAAAGTAAAAACATAAAATAAGGGTAGGTCACATTATTTACTCAAGTAAAGCAAAAAAGTGACATGTTGACGTCGTAATAGAGAGGATTTCTTGGAAGGTTTTTTACCTTATTCCGGATCGACGCTCCTTATTTTCTCGGGTGTCTGTCCAACCGGTCGCACGTCTGTCGGATTTATATTTTATTTTTAGTTACAATGCACACAATACATTCAATTACAAAGAACTTCCTTTTCCAATAAAAAATGAGAGAATATGAGGGCTGGATACTTCAAAATAAAGATTAGAGCATTAAGTTAGTTTGAGTTGGATGGATAAGTGCGTTATGGTGAAAGTTGATTCGTTCTGGTCAAGCTCTAGGAAGTCACTTTCACTTGGAGAACGATTTTGAGTTTGAAGGAGGAAAACATTTTCTACCCTGTCTGGATGAAAGGGACAGGTTATTGTGCATGTAATGCTTGGACAAGTCGAGGTTTTCGCTTCTGGCAAATACACGGAACACATAGAGAGATAATCCATTCCGTAGAGTGAAAGCCTGGCGTTGAGAGAGAATCTCAACTCAACCGAAATTGGTCGCAATGAGAGTCCTCGACACGCCTCTGCCTCTGCCCTCCTGTTTGTCCAACTCACGTCAACATCCAAAATTATTCCAAATTTGTCCAGATTTTACATAATTTCTAAATTTAACTTTGGATGACGTGATCGTCCCGTTCTAATGAATCCTACCTGCCTGCTAACTTTTCACTCTGGCGATGCACGTAAATGTAATTATTTACAAGCAGTTTTAATTAGCAAAGGAAGACAATGAGAGTTTAGTTGTAAATCCAGACTGGATCGTATTAGTGAGAGAAGATGGGAGGCGTGTATTTATAAAAATTTAATTACATAGGCTCGCCGAAACCTGTCCATTATTCTTAGAGAAATGCCGCCCTTTCACTCTGCGACTTTCACTTTCCGACATCCAAACAATAGATTGGATTTTCGTATCTCCAGAAATCACGAGCCTCTCCAGACAAGCTTCCTACGCTCACGCTTCACCTTTCCCATTTGATTTTCCTGATGCGAGTATTTTCATCTACGAACCATCGGCAAGTTTTATAAAGTCAAATGTATTTTTATCTATAAACTTGCAAGATTAATGTTAGATATTTATCTTGCTCCGACTTTTTCCAACCACGTGTATTAAAAAAATATTCAAGTCAACTAAATTTACTGACCGTACTCTTAACGTCATTTTAATTCATCAGCATCCGCATACATTTGCAATAATGAAGAGGAATTTATATAACAACTAACTGAGTTTATTGGAATTTTATGCTGACATGATTCCTTTTGTCCTAAATACAATATATAAAATTGTTTGTACGAATCAGTAACTTATTAAAAAGGGAGATGCAACAGAGTTCTAGAATATTCAAGTATATCGATTCGACCTCAAAGCCTCATTCTCATCTTCCCCATTTCGTTTGAGGAAATAATTTCCTTTTGCTTTGCGAACAACTTGTTACTCATTCTGCTTCATCTTTCATCTTTCTTCTTGGGCGCAGCTCCGATAAGGCAAGGAAATGAAACTTGTTGCTTGCTCTCAGTCAGTAAGTACATCTACAAGGAACTTTCTCTAAGGTCTCTCAAAAGTCTTTCGCCAAAATTCTAGTATATTCTAAATTTATCCATTTCTTTAGATGACACCGAATTTTTTTTATAGTTACCTAAGATAGATATTTTTATTCGAGAAATAATAAAAAAACTCAGATTTTCTGTTGCCTTAATCGAATGAAGAAACACTTCAAGGAGCTACCTCGTTTTTCCCGTAGATAAGTTAAGTTGGCGATTTCACTTCAAGGAGCCTATCTTCTTTTGTCTTCACAAAAATAAATGATATAACCCGTGTTGACATGTAATGTGAATGTCGGATTAGGAAAAAGGTAACTAGACAAGAAGTTGTCGTAAAGGAAAGGCGAGACGGAATCAGTCTCACAATGATAATTCGTTTTGAAACCAATTTTTGTTTAGCTCCTTCCTTACGGATATTACGGAAGGATGAAGCGTAATATTTCCAAGTAAAGGTCGTATGCTTCGACGAGATGTTCGTTCCTTTGCTTGAAAAAATCTTCCAATTTCCAGACGGTGAATTGCATACACATTCAAAGTAAAAATCAATAGATACAACTCAGAACCAGCAATGCGGGTTACATTGAAATCGCTATTGTTTGAGAGAATTGACAGATATCAGGGATTGTTTCAACTTCTAATCAGAGGATCAAGTGGACGTACTTTATTTACTAAGTCGGATGATTCGGTATAACGAAATTTCTTCAGCCTTTTCCTTGGCCAGGTCATCGAATGAAGTGAATCCGAGTAACAGACCTGAATTGAGGTAACGTGCGGAGACTCAATGACATTATTTTCAAGAAATATAAAAAATCTCATGGGTTCTGAAACTGACTCCAATACGACCGCATTCCGTCGTAAGAAACGTATGCCAACTGGGATGGTCAATGCAAAGGAATGATTGAGTAAGCAGTAAAGCAACCAGTCCGTTCCGTTCTGCGTCCCGTCACACTAAACAGTGAACTTCATTTTTGCGTATTTTCTAAGAGAGAATCAGTTCTGGTCTTTCCATTCCACTATTTCAATATCATTTCCATATCTGGGTTCCCTTTCAAAGCGGAGGAGAAAGGATAAGGAAGTAGTCGGAGAAAAGAAGGGGATTAGGCATAGACTATCATATTTTCAGTATGTGGCCAGGCCATGGCTTACAGTTGCATGCATCCACAACCCGTCTAAGGCTTCTTTCAAGGCTCCTCCACGGTGATGACATATAAATTCAATAGAAAAAAGTAAGGATTCCTAAATCTAATCCAACCTTTCCCCCAACCCAAATCCCATTAGTTTTATTGAGCACGAAAGCTTTCCCTTGGCTATTTTATGACACAGCATAGGGATCATCACTTTTTGTTAGCGTGTTATTCCTCATCATCAACTAAGGCGTAATTGAATATATATTCAAATTTTAGACGTTTACAAAAGACAAATATCTATTCTGGGATATTCATGTAAAGCCATTGTTTTCCTCGTGCTGTGCTCATTAGAGTTGATTTAAATCACAACACTAATTCCAACAACTATTCTTCCACGTGGGCTATGGAGGCAGTTCCTGGTTCTATGGACAAAGCATCATCAGCCTACGCGTGTCGCAAGATGTCAAGGTCTCGCCTATTGATCACAAACCCGACCGGAAGAACAAAACATAGTTAGTCAGGACGGAAATTCAATTTAAAAATTCATGGCAAAAATATGGCTTTTTTCCGTGGGCGATCTCTACGTTACTGACATTTACGTTCATTGGGCCTGCAAATGGAAATACTGTAGAAAACAAAATGTACAGATGAATGTTAAAAAATGAACGTATAATTATTACTTGGTTTATTATGTAAGAATAAGTTAATTTTTTGTTGATTATTGTGTAAGTACTTGAGTGATGTGATGATATAATCTAGGGCAAGCAAACAGCGCAGTTTATGGAGAAATCAGTACAAATTCTACCACTATTCAAAGGCAAATAATAAATTTTATCCGCTGGCTCGTTACCCACTTCCGTAGATTTAAGTTGGAAAACTCACCGGAAGTGACAGAGAAAGCGGCTGCACGCGGTTTTGCTCCCAGGCTTAAATTGTAACATACTACATTGGAATGGGTCAACAAATTATGGTGAAACACCGGACGTCATTACCTTACATTGCATTACAGCCCATGGTTAGGCAAAGTCAGAGTACTTAAACTAACATACAGAAATTAGTGATACTAAACTCACAGAAAGAAAGTCAACAGATTTTACATTATCTGAGTAGCCTCATGTTTTGTTAATTTTCGCCTGTAGTGGTCAAGCGTCAAGTCTAGGAAAGATTGGAAGACAAATTAATCAATTGTTTAACTCATTGCCCTCCCAGCTGAGAGGAACAAAGAAAAACAAATAATTGAGAGACAATACGAAATAGGTGGTTCTCATTAGAGTTAGGAAAAGTAGAAAGGAACGAACAACTTGGAGAATTAGGTCGCTTTAGGTACGTACTCAAAGAAAACAAAGGACAAAGTAGGGTTCAAAGCAATTCAGTCTCCTGTTAGAATGGGTGTGAAATCAATGCTGGTCGCTGTGATGTTTTGTCTTGTGTCTTTCACCATGACTCGAACGATGGATGTGAAAAAGGACGAGTGCTTTGGAACCTCAGAATAACGTTCATATTGATCCAAACTGTCCAAAATCTTAAGCGTCAAACTGTCGTAATTATGCCGGACAACTTCAATAATCTGATTGATAAATATTCAAATTAAATGTGCATTCCTTTGAGAAAATCAGCTAAACAATAGAATTATAACTAAAAACTAACCTGCTCTTCAGTTGGTGTGCTGATATTTTGACTAGATAAAAATTCATCTATCTTTGGTGTAAAATGTGTAAGGATCCCTCGAATGTTTGCCAATGAATATGAAAGTTTTGCTGCACTAGGTTGATGATCTCCATTGCTTGAGGCATAGCGCGCAGCTGGAAAATCAGAATAGAGTTAGTATACGATGGGTTAAAAATAAAAACAATCATGCTTAGTGTATTACATGATCATAACGAATATTTCAAATAATATTACAAAACCTGATGTTACGTACTCAAAGACCAAAGTGTGTCAAATGTTGGCTGCCAGCGTATAATTTCGTAGTAAAGCTCATCATACGCAGACGGTGTGATGAGAAATGTGTCTCCAAATGTTACGAATAGATTCACCATATTCACAATCTGAAGTGCCATGGAAAATATATCAAATTTCTTCAGAAACGAAACTTCATTGGCGCAAAGAAATTTCAAAACGGTAAAATAAGCAGTCCAAAGCTGACGCCAGTCAAATGTTATTCTAGTTCTGGATTTCTTTTGGTAGCAAAGTAGACGGTGAATAATCCCTAGAAAAATCATTGGCCGAATTTATTTTTACACGTTATTTTTTAAAGATCTCCTTGTTTGTTTCAGCTTGTGTATAAATTCTGAAGCTCACCAATAGCTTGAAAATAAATTTCATGTGGCAAACGTTTGGTCAAGTGTGTCATTAGAAATTCCACCATCAAATCTATTATTTAAAAATTAAATTCTCAAATCTTAATAACAAATTCAGGGATTATATGATTGTCGACTAACCAATAAGTGAGGTGACCAATGGACATGGCGGAGCCAAGTCAGGTGAGATTTTTCTGTGACGCATTGGAACACGGTGAAGCTGAACCTGCAGTAAAAAATCAAACTCAGCATCACTTTAACGGTACATAATTACTAATCAAATTCAAATTGAAGTGCTTACCCGAAATACGAGGTGAGGATCGCTCATCAAAGCATTTGCGTATTGGTCTTCAGAAATGCAGGTCAGAATGATAAAGCAAAGCTTGGCCAAATTGGAACTAGACTCCGATTTGATATCTTGCATCACCAAAGAGCTAGTAAAGTTGAAGTAGAAAAATTATTATATAGTACCTAAGAGTAAAGATTATATCGGCTTACCAATACTCCATGAATGTCACGAGCAAATTCGACGGTGGAAGCTGGAGAGCGGAAGTCACATTTTGTGACAATGAATTTGATGGGCTGGTGTCAGTCTTCGTATTAGCTAAAGTCGTCATAAAGTTCCGATTCAAATGAATTGCTTCATACAGACCAACTAGAAGTCCAACTTTTGTTCCGCTGCAAATTTCAATATTCAATATCAAGATCATATGAGTTGTGTAGTTCGACTATATAGTAGCAATGAAAATAGAAAATACCATAAACTCTCATTCTTTCCATTTTCATCAGCAGCAAATATATTTCCAATTGATCCAACCATTGATGTAAAGGAATGTAACCATCCGCTCGAATTTTCCAGGGTCGGATTATGTTGGATACAAAATTCGGAAAGACCAGCTGTGATAGCCTGATCAAGTAAACTTCGCATGAGTTTGGATAATCAGCAATTAGATGGAAATAGCTAATTCATTATTTCGAGTCTCACCTGGCTGTAACCATTTAAAGTTAAATGATCGTCGACAAGTGACAAGCGCACTGCACAAGCGTTTGGTCGATCCTTTTCGAAATTGACGAGTAAGGATAACATTATAATGCAATTGTATCCAAATTCCAAGCGAGTCTCCGTTTGACTCAATAACCAAAAAATACTTTCCAGAAAAGTACTACTTGTAACAATGTACTCAATGATGCGATTCTTGGACACGATTTCAGTAGACGTGACGATCATTAAAAGAGCATGAAATATTGCATGCTTTACACATTTTGGGTATTCACCTGGAAGAATTCAACATTTCAAATTCAGTTTGTGAAAATGAAGACTTTAGCAACTCAAAACGTACCCGTTAGTATTGCAGATGAATGTGAGAGCAAGTTGTTGATAACTTTTTCAGCATTCTCAAATCCTACGGTAAAATTTTTTTGATTAGAATACTCAAAATTAACACGACATACAATTAGCCTACCCATCAGAGCATCCAAGAGATCATAACCAAACTCAGCTTTGATTAGTTTCACGACCCCGTCCACCAAACCCGTCATTGTCTGCAAAGAGGAAAAATGAGTAAGTTCAGCTGAATTCAAAATATTTTTCCTTCGTACTGCGGGCTTCTCACCTGAACCGAGTTGCATATTTTGATATGATGGGAGTTGGAAGTTGTTTCTCCCAAAACACTGACACAATGACAAAAGAGTGACCGAATAAAAGGTTTCAAATATGGTAGTTGATCCCCTCGTAATTTGCTCAATTCATTTTCCAAATAATTCGGTTTTGGTTTGAGTAGAAAAAACTCATCCCAAAAATTCGAATTAGTCAGTGAAGGATCTTCACCCTGTTGAGCAAACAAGCAAATTATTAAAACATCTGTCTGCACCCTTGTACAGATATATACTATGGGAGTTACCTGAAAAAACTGTTCATAAATCTGTACAACTTTTTCCTTGAGTTGTTTCTTCCCTAAAGTATGTCCTGAAGATTTCCTGAGAGACATGACTTTCGATACTGACAATTCATTCAAACCAACGACAGTAAAAATAGGCACAGCGACAGCAGTTGGAGACGGCTGTTGAGTCTCTATGGCAAGGATACGGGATCAAGGCAAAGACAAAGACTATGAGACCGTAAAATATTCCGAAACCATTAAAATTAGTTTCTATTTGCAAAGAGTCCAACTGCCTTGTCAACTTACGTGGGCTTTGTTATGAGAATTATCTTCAGAGTCAGAGTTATGGGTCACTGACTTGACTTCCTGTCTGATTTCTTGTTGGATCAAAATCTCTGTTTGAAAACCCACAGAGATACGCGCCTCTCTCTAATGACAACTTTGCACTGCGGGAAAGTTTTCGAAGTTTTATTACTCCGACGAAGAAGATCGCTCAATAAAATATTACTTTTTTCGAAAATTTAATACAAAACTGTGACATTTGACATTGTTCTCAACCTACATAAGTATATTTGATTTATATTATGATTGTTTTATCTAATCATTCATTGAGTTATAAAGTTTAATTAATCTTCGACGAATATAATCAGGTTTGTTTTTAAATGTTTCATTTTTGATATTTTTTTTTCAGATTCATAATGAATCCAAATATTAATCCTGGAGAAGAACCTCCCAAGAAGAAGAAAAAGCCAGATTTACCCATTGTCCAAATAAAAAATGCTGCGGATTACCAAAGAATGAAATTGGAGAGGTTAATGGCAAATCCAGACAAACCTGTTATAATTCCAGGCCCTGGAAAGAATAGAAAATCTGGCTCCTCCTCCAGAATTTGTGAGGAACATCATGGGATCTTCAGCTGGTGCGGGCAGTGGAGAATTTCACGTTTATCGTCATCTTCGCCGGAAGGAATATGCTAGGCAAAAGCAAATTACGGAGCAAGGTCGGATCGAGCAGGCAGAAGCGGATTTTAGAAACAGAATCGAACAGAACAAAAAATTAGCGGAAGAGAAAACTGCCAAGAAAAGGGCAAAGAGACAAAAGAAGAAAGCAGCAGCAAAGAAAAAACCAAACAAGAATACAAAACCTGAAAGTTCGTCCAGCAGTGAAGACGAGTCTGAGGAAGATGTTAGCAAATCTGAAGAAACGTTAAAACCAGAGGAAGTTTCTGAACCTGATACTAAAAATGATTCTGTGTCAGGTGAAACAACCGATTCCAAACAACAGAGTTGAATATTTCAGTGAACCTTTATGTAATTAGTGATAAATGAAATGACAAAACAACAGACCTCAAGTATGAGTGTTTTAATATTAAAAATTAAACTTTTAACATTACGATTATTTAACGATGTCAACATTGTTTACACAAATTTTTATTCAGAAATAATAACTTTATCTTTTGTCTTTGATTTAATAATTTTAGTCAAATCGGACTGGTCAACCTTTTTCTTGAAATATTTGACAGTAACTCCCTTAACAGGTGTTTCTGTAAGATCTTCAAAAACCTCGAACGCTTGCTCACTAGTTTCAAATTGAACGATGTGAGTTGAAATTGCTTCTGCTTTGATAGTGTTTATCGTCTTGAAGTTTGGAACGAGTTTCTCCACCGCATCTTTTGTAATGTCACTTGTAGTAGTCAAGATCAGTCTAAACAAATTAAATATGAAAAAGCATATCAATGACAGTCGTATATGATTGATGACTGTTAGTAATTTGGCTTGAAGAGGAATAAATTTTTAAATTAATATAATCAAATTCGTCCCCCTTTTCTATTGACTTCCTTACTTTGTTTATAAAACCTTGACCCTTAAAAGAAAAAGCCTTAAGTCTTACGTCAAAAGGTCCAATACAGATTCATCCTTTGCAGTTAGTGGCCGACGTCTTATGGGCTTATTTGGCCGTTCACCAAGTTTTGGCTTGATAAATCCAACATCTTCATTCTTAAACTTCTGAATGGCTTCTGTTACTTCTGGGATATCACTCTTGCTTCTACATACTAGGAAGGCAAACCTAAATACGATACAGGATACACAGGCATTGAATTATTCGCCGTAATCTCTAAGAAATTAGTAACTTTTGCTATCTGTTATGTCAACTTACTTTGGTGTATCCTGTCGAGGAAAGTGGACATCTGCAATGGATGGGTGAATGTTCGGCAGAACTTGAGCTAAAACTGCTCGCTTAACTTTCTTATGAATTTTGATACAAATTGTCTTGTCCCTTTTTTCATTTCTTCGTTGCTCTTTCCTTTTTAGTAATTCTGCCCTGCTCTCCATATTAATTGTAGTCAAATGAATTAAAAACCAAACTAAATTAATTCTGGACGGAAGAAACGAGAAAAGTTGTTAAGCACAGGACGACACGAGGATAATTCAATTTTGGACCAATTTACAATAGCATAACCAACTCAATGGGTAAAGTTCTTATCATACCTAGCCTCCTTGTCCGTCTACTTAAAATTCGGTTTCGGATCGGACGAGAGGGAATCAAGTTCATTTGACATTCATTATCTCTTACGATTTTTTCTAGAAGTAGTTGCAGTAGAAATTCTTTATATCTCTGCTTCCTGTCACTGTTCTTCTCTTCCTATTTACAAAAAATGTCGGAAAATCCTGTACTCTGTCTCGACGGTGGATTCTCGAATGAATTGAACAAGCGAACAACTTTTGACGTTCATCAAGAACCACTTTGGACTGCCAAAGCCATTTTTGCAGAGCCAGATGCGATTTTTGCTACACATTTAACATACCTTGAAGGTGAATTTCTGATAAATATTGATGCGTCAATTTCTTTAATAGCAAATATTCTTAGTGAGAAAAATCAGTTAAATCAAATCAGTAGCCTACTCTAACTCTTGCGGCTTGACTGATCGCCATTTTACTTTCTAGCTGGAGCTGACATCATTGAAACTTCAACGTACCAGGCAACCTTGACAGGATTTCGGACCCATTTGTCACTTGATGCTGATGCTGGAGAGAATCTTCTAAGAGATGCTGTGAAGTTGGCAAGAAAAGCAGTTGCTTCCTTCTCTTCCANTGATGCTGATGCTGGAGAGAATCTTCTAAGAGATGCTGTGAAGTTGGCAAGAAAAGCAGTTGCTTCCTTCTCTTCCACAGGTTGCACATCTTTCGCTAGTACTGGTCTAATTTAATTTAAAGGCCAGGAAACTTACAACATATCTTGCAACTAGAGTCTTCCAAACTTCGAAAAAAGCCTTTGATAGCTGGATCAGTTGGACCTTACGGCGCTGCACTTTGTGATGGATCTGAATACACTGGAGCCTACATCAAGTCAGTTACAAAGGAACAACTTATCGAACTGCACTTACCGCGATTAAGGGTCCTTGTTGAGGAAGGGGTGGATTTAATAGCGTTTGAAACAATACCATCACTTAAGGAGGCAGAAGTCCTCATGGATCTATTAGCGACAGAATTTCCATCCACAAGAGCTTGGATCTCCTTTTCAGTACGACTAAACAACGATGGCGATGTATGTAGAAAATTACTTAAAACTAATTATTTAACGAGTGCTACACATAAATTCATTGTTTCAGAGAGCAAGCTCCCTTCAAACAGCGTATGGTGAATCATTGATCGAAGTGTACGAGACACTCCAGAAATACTCACAATTGTGGGGATTTGGAATTAACTGCTGTCATCCGTCTGATGTGACTGCCCTGCTGTCAGCTCTTCAAAAGTTGAGACAAAGCAAAAATGATTCTGAAAACAGTTCGGTCAAATTGATCGTCTATCCTAACACAGGGCAAGATTGGATCTCTGGAAAAGGGTAATTCTAATACAAAAACCAAACAGCGTATGGTGAATCATTGATCGAAGCGTACGAGACACTCCAGAAATACTCACAATTGTGGGGATTTGGAATTAACTGCTGTCATCCGTCTGACGTGACTGCCCTTCTGTCAGCACTTCAAAAGTTGAGACAAAGCAAAAATGATTCTGAAAACAGTTTGGTCAAATTGATCGTCTATCCAAACACAGGGCAAGATTGGATCTCTGGAAAAGGGTAATTCTAATGCGAAATATATAATAAGTTAATTACAAATAATTTTGAATTCAAAGGACAATTTTTGTTCTATTTAGCTGGATATCCAATCCAAACTTAAAAACTGTTGATACCTACGTAACTGAATGGATGAATCTCGGAGCCAATGTAATCGGTGGATGTTGTCAAGTGGGGAGTCAAGAGATTATGAAGATTCGCCAACAGATAGACGAATGGAATTCCGATTCCAAGGAGATAAACTAATCTTGGCATTACATTTCGCACATTGTAACCTTATACCTTACAACTGCTGAGATACTGCCGAATAAGGCTACTCAAAAAAATATTCTGCCGATATTACTAAATAGTATCTATTTGTACTCGTAAAAAACTACTTATATGAACCAGAATCAGATAAACCAGTTTTAATCAGAAAGAACATTAGTACTGCTGTAATTACATTCAATTTTCCAAGCCGTTTAACATTATTTCTATAACAATTAGCAATCCACTAGAGGATCATCACTCATCAAAGGATAAGTCTCATGAAGTAATCTATAGATGTACGACGGTGCGTGACTTCCAATGTTAAATATAAAAAGTGATACCAACTCCGGAGGTACGTAATCAAATATTGGATTACATATTTGGGCTTTTTCAGTGCAAATAGATTCCGAGTAGTCCACCAAAGACTCGGGAGAAACAAGTCTGTTTGAAATTTTTATATTAGTTGATCGGGGGTACACAGGGCTTAATTTGTAAAGCGGTGCTAGAACAATGACAGGGACATTGTAGTATTTTGCAGCTAAAGCAACAAGATGACTCCCAGCAACTGCTTTCAGCCCTCCATTAGCCATAACGGTATGTGTTCCAATGATGACTTTGTTAACTCTGGACATCATGGCAAATATCGTAGCATCTGTTATCAGAGTAGTTTGAATCTTCATCCCAGATAATCGTTTTGCCATTTTATGACCTTGACAGAATGGTGCACACTCAGATACAATAACCTCGAAATTCGCTTGTTTTGCAGCCCTCTTTAAAAATGTTTCTACAGTCTGAGACATCCCCAGAGTCAGGACAACTTCATTGGAATGGATGTGCTTTTCTGCATCTTCAGCAATATTATCTGCACTGGATTCCAAATCGAAAATCAATTCCCGAATAGTTGTCTGAATATCTTCACGAAGGTCAGGGACTATTTCATTGTAGTCAACTTTGGATTCAGATTGCTCGCTGATTTGTGATACCAGAGCACTGGGTTTACCCTTTTTCTTAAAAGAAAATTCCTCCTGGACCATTTTGACGAGTCTCAAAATAATATTAGAAGGTGCTGTTTCTGACATTGCTGCTTTTAGAAGTCTTGTTCTCGTCGTGTATAACCACTCGATCAAATCACTGGCACTTTTCCAATTATCTCCTTGCACATATTTTTCCACCAAGTGAAGGGTTCTCCTTACCAACTCACTGGAACGTTTATATTGACCCCTTTGAAGGTTAATTTCAAATTGTTGAAGTTGGGATTCAAACGGAATGGGTTTCTCGCTCATTTTAAATCAGTTCGTTCGTGTCCAGTCAGGGTTAGAATACACAGAGGGTTTCACTAGTCCGTTTTTCCAACTACTCAACGAAATTTTGTTCTTGGCTGCAAAGTGAAAATGAAATTACATCATTACATTTACCGTAAACATCAAATGGCTTTACGAAACGGAATAAATTACAGCCAGCTAGCAACGTAAAATTTCGAAAGTGGCCTTACCAATTAGTGTTTCGGCCTCGGGTGAATTAATTTCTAATGAAATGAAACAGGCAATCCAAATAATGACAAAAAATTGAAAGTCAAGATGAAATTAAGTTTGTTGATGAAGGAATAAATTACAGCCAGCTAGCAACGTAAAATTCCAAAAGTGGACTTACCGGTTAGTGTTTCGGCCTCGGGTGAATTAATTTCTAATGAAATGAAACAGACAATCCAAATAATGACAAAAAATTGAAAGTCAAGATGAAATTAAGTTTGTTGATGAAAACAGCTTGTGTAAAGTCGACCAATTCAAAAATAATCCAAAATCGTAGCATGAACGGAGAAATCATTGAGATGTGCTCAGCGCTAGCTTTAAGAACGAAATACTCCCTTTGAAGAATTTATTATCTTGTGTTGACATTCATTTTTTGTAGTCAAAGTCAGATTCAATTCAATTTAAATCTAATTGAATTAGTTTGTTAAACACTCTTGGACAAGATGGTGAGGGGTAAAGAATCCCAGATTTTTGGAAAAGCCAAAATTAATTTCATTCCAAATTACCCGTTAACTCACCTCTGTGCATCAAATAATCGGCTTGTCATTGCAATGCAAAATCGAGTGATTCTGAAAATTGAACTCACAGGGGCTGCAGTTCCAGAAGGTAAAATATTTTAACAGAAAATATAATCGACGATAAGATTTACGAAACTTATGCTATTTTTTATACTAGAAATTGATCTGAAGAAACATTCATTGGAAGCTAAGATATCCAATTTATTTTTTGACCCGTACGGAGAGCATTTAATTTTGGCCTTCAGTCCGAGAGACAGTGAGAATCCTGCGGAAGTCATGTACCTGGGACCTTCAAATAAACCAAAAGAAATTCCAAAATTACGATCTCATATCATTACGGCTGTAGCATGGCATCCTTATAAGGAAGAATCAGGAACAGTATCGTATCCTTTTCTTCTCGGCACTTCTAAGGGTTTGATTTTTGAAGGGGAAATTGTAAATGGCGATGTCAAAGTATCGAAACAGGTGTGTGATGGTTCGTAATTATTGTTCATTAAGCAAAATCTTTGTGTTAATTCCCAAAATATTATATTGTAGCTATTTGACATTGGAAAAGGAAACGCAGCAGTCATTTCTGGCTTGGAATATTTTTTTGTACCAAAGTCGAATAAATGCTTCATCCTTGTTGCGACAGCACGAAAACTGTACCAGTTTAAGGGATTCATAACCAACACGGATGATAGACCTTGGTTTGCTGGGATTTTTAACACTTATTTGAGTACTTCATCCTCAGAAGAAGCTTTGGAGTTTGGCGAATATACACCTTACTTTCAGCCCGATCAAACAATTTCTCGCCTATCCATCTTATACGACTCATTTACCGGTTATCCTCGTGTGATTGGATATTTAACTGATACAGGATCAATGGTTTACAAAGATGTAAGCTCGTGCAACAAGTCATTGTCGTAATAAAAATTTACATATTAATGGGGTATTTTATTTTCCTAAAGGTGACGACTTCCTCCACACCATTGGATAATTTTTTAAAGGATATTAAACTGATACCTTATCCTAAGAACCCAAATGAGTCCGAGCAAGAAGAATCCGCCGCATCCAGCGCCAGTAAAGTACCCCGCGCTGTAGTCATGACTGAATATCACGCCCTCATGTTATTCAAAAATTGTACAAAAGCAATATGCACTTTAAATGAGGAAATTATTTTCCAAGATAATTTCGAAAAGGTACATCATCTCAGGAACATTTCAAATTATATTTTAAGGATAATCAGTAATTTGTTCTTTCTTTTGGTATCCTCTGTGATTTCAGTCAGATGATAAAATTGTGAATGTGACTCGAGATCCAATTAATGGAGTAATTTGGTTCTTCACGGAGAGATCAGTGCATAAATATATTGTTACAGCGGAAGACAGAAATGTTTGGAAGATATACTTGGATAAAGACAATTTTTCAAAGGCAGAAGAATGCTCGTATGGTGATCTTGCAAAAATGGAGCAGATTTCTATGCGTCAAGCAGGGTATTGGTTTGATCGGAAAGAGTAAGTTACAACAAGCTGAAATTGGCTAGCCATAAAATGAAGAAAAATATAATTTTGAATATGAATTACTGAACTAGGTATGAAAAGAGTGCAATGTATTATGCCTTAACCAAAGCCTCATTTGAAGAGATTGCACTCAAATTTGTCCAAATTGATAATACTCATGCTCTGAAAACTTTTCTCTTGAAGGTATTGTGTTTTGAAATATTTTTCTCACTTCAGCATTTATTCTTTTTATAATGTGTTTTCTTGTGTAGAAACTCAGCAGCCTGCAACACCATGATGTGACGCAAATAGCTGTTTTAGTACTCTGGGTAGTTGAGCTCTATTTGAATGAACTGGGATCTATGAGGGATTTTGGGAAGCAAAATACTTCTGAATACCATAATTTAGAAGAAGAATTTTTACAATTTATGAAGCAGAAGATGGTGAAGGTGTGTACAATTGCAATTATTTTTTATTCTAAATATGGAAACTAAATTGGAAATTAATTCTGTGAACTGTC
>WJEZ01000543.1:0-26426 GCA_009869925.1 Thalassaphorura encarpata
ACCATACATATTCAGACCAGTCACCTTATCAAAATTCTACTCTTTTCTTTTTCTTTCTGTATTGGTCCCTGGTTTTATTCAATTCCTTTCGAATCTTGTCTTTCCTTTTCCTTGGACAAAGAAGATGGTCACTTGCTAACTTGGAACTAGGACTGAAGCACCTAAAAAGGCGTGTAGATTTTATTGCGGCTTGCACGATAGGATGGATCTGTCGTGTTAGATGAGTGAAAGAACCACTATGCTTTCCCTTTCGTCTATATTCAAAGACAGTAGCCAAGACAAACCTTGAATCCGCCTTCTTTTTCTTTTAATTTGAAACTTTTGAAACAGAATAAAAAGAAGACTGAATGAATTTATTTCATTGGAAGGCATCGACTCCCTGAAATATGGAATAGAGTTAAAGTAATAAAGACGGCCTTAGGACGACTCATGTTGGGTGGCTTGGCTCCGGTCGGTTGTGGCGGAAAGGCTCTCTCGCTTCAACGACTATCATGAGTGACAGCTGAAAATGTTCAAAGTACTCTTCAGAATTTTTCTATGTTCTTTATACAGTCAACCAGATATAAGGTTTCAGTCAGAGATGATTTTATTACATGCAGTCCCTAGTACTATATTCAATATTTACTCCCTTTAGAGATCTGCTCCAACTGTAAATAAAGAAATAAAAAAAGTTTCAATGTCTGATATACTAGGAACAGAATAGTGCTGAAACTCCAAGCCTTGTTGTTGAGAATTAAATTTGGTGCGAAGTAATTTTTTGGAGTATACTTTGTCTATTGCGCTAGTCTATTACGGCATCTTGAATTTCTACGTTATCTGAATGTACTGGATATAACAGGTTGGTTTGGTTGGGCAGGACTAACATGTCAAAGACTAATGGTAAATAATTTTTCTTCTCGATTTCATTTGAGCAGCCTTGCTAGCCGTCATTTCTTTAAGCCGCACAAAGTGACAAGTCATATGAAGAAGAGAAGGCTAAGCTAGAAGCCATAATATCCTTCCTTGAAATTATACAGATGTTAAAATCTGAGTTTAAGGAGCGGGTCTAAATGAAAAGATTTGGTAGGTCATCAGTCACTGGGAATGAAAGTCCATGTTCAGTGGTGAAAAGTGGAGAAAAGAAGTCTGAGAAAGAAGTCGGTTATGAAGGATAAGTAGAAGGGAGCTCATGTGGTTGAGATATGGAAGAAAGCAAGATTCTTGGATTTGAGCTGAGACGAGAAGACGACAGTAGATTCGCATTGAAAAGGAGATGTTCGTAGATGTGGGTGCACATGGGACTCAATTTGATCCGTCTGGACGAAGCCAGGACAGAGTGAATGGGTTGACGGATTCGAAATTCTTTTTACTCTTACTCATGAACCAGTGGAAAGTTGGACTGTGAAGAGAAAGTGAGTAAAATTTGGTAGGATTTCCTGAGAAGAGGATCTAGACGGAGAAGAGGAGTCGAAACGAGACGATTAATCTCTGTCGCAACTCGCTTGGGGTCATTCATCGAAAAAAAGACACACAAGGCAGACACGCAAACTGATGTCCCTTTATTATTTTCTTGATGAAAAATATTGACAAGGGTAAGAAAGGTTTAGTGGAAGAAAGATGGGGACAAGTAGCAATTAAGGAATGTAGGGTTCTGACACAGACCTTCACTTAAATCAAAAGTAGGGCAAGTAATGGGTTAAAGAAGTGTGTAGATCTGAATGCATTTGAGGCTAGCCGATCGGTAGAGAAGTGAACTCAAGTGGGAGATGATGGTGAGAGGACATTATTTCATCCGAAATAGTCACGAAGAGCAAATCTATCAAAGGAGGAGAAGAGAGTGTCTGTGAACCGTTCCACACGCCATGTCTTGATTGTAAAGCCCACAAAATGCAACCCATGATCTCAGGGAGGCAGGAGAGTCGCCTTCGTGTTCCCAAAGATGTTCCGTGCCTGGAATGTGGGATTCCGATGAGACCACAAGAAACTACCCAGCCTCAAACGAGTGCTAGATAAATACCTATATGACTTCTCACTCACTTTCACACCCTCCAGTTAGTTTTTCTAGACCCGATTTGCAGTGATATTTCTTCCAGCCTTTCCCTCGTCCGCTCCAAAGTGGGCTATTTCTTATGAAGAGTGTGCAATTTTATTGGTCGACCTGACATGATCGTTCTTCTACAATGAGGACATATAGCATGGACGAGACTTTAGAAAATAAGGTAGGGAAACTTGCAAAAACTAAAAAGAACAATCCTTTGCCAATTTCAATGCTAAAGGATCTGCTATACTGTGCAATTAGATTTCTCTACTTCTTTTCTCGTGCTGGATAGTAAATTGAAATTATAATGAAGCTAAATTACTTTCACATTACTACTGTAATCTGTGCTTGAAATTTTAATTTAACTTTAATAATTTTTATTCTTATTTTGCATGAATCAATAATTTACTTGATGCAAAATAAGTTTTAAAAGTTTGTATTTCTGAGTTTGATAAACGGATAATTGCTTTTTATTCTGTTAGAATATAAACAATTAACTTTGTTTGAATTAAATTCGTACGTAACATAGAAAACATATAAATTAAATGAGCTTAATCGATCGATTTGTTGAGGAAAAAAGACACAGCTAAAGAGATAATTGAGTAAGAGAAGTGAAAACAGGCTTTAACACAACACGAGGAAAGTTTATTGTCAGACTATTATGTCCGTAAGCTGCACCTAATTAATTGTCATTCTATCCTTGTCAAATATTTTGATGAAATTATGGATTAATCACTTTTTAAATAATTCTCTCAGACTTCTCGTGATTTGTAGAATCCATTTAGTTTAATGTATTTTCGATTAATGGACTTTCAGAGAACTTGTCTGAAATACTGTAGCAGAAAGAAGGTAACTGGAAAAAGTAAGAAAATCAGAGAGTGATACCCATCTTACCTATCATACACCTTTGCCTAACTCTGGGATTAGTGCAAAGGTTAGCGTGTTGAGAGTGTGTTTTGTCAAGCGATTGAGATTCACATGACATCGCGTGGAGTTCAACACAAGAACGATGACGACAAAAACTTTTTCCATTACCTCATCATGTCGTTTCCAGTACAAGAACAAGCGGTCGGAGTTTTTTCTTGCAAAAACTTAGCTCTGACTTGAAAGCTGATGCACGATGCCTTGAGTCACCTCGTTCACACTAGAAGCGGATTAAATGTCACGTAAACTAGGAAATGGTGAAAGTTGAGTCCTCTGATCATTCATTCATGGACTTCGCACATGTAATGTCATGTAAGACCAACCCATACAAGGAAGTTCAAATACGCACCCCTAGTCCAGTCGTAAGAGTTACAATCTCAACCCAACATTTACATGGACAATAAAGTTGGGGTTTCCGGAAAGCCATGTCGACTGACTTATATATGGAGAACATGATGATCAAGCTCAAACTTCATTTCTTCTAAAGTAGGAATGACATTCAAACTACCAAAGTGCTCACAAGGAACTTGTAAGAGATAAGATTGTGCCCTGACTTTAATGGGAGTACATGAGCCATAAAAAGCAAGAAAATATTTACATGGACAGTGGGACTAAAAGACACACATTTGAGACATGCTTTGTTCTGTCGCTAGAATAGAACTCATCATTGTACTGTAACAAGAAGAAAAATGAAGAAAAAGAACAATGGCTGGTGTATGATGTGGAAAGGTGAAGAAGATAAAGTTTGACGGTAATCGATGATGAGCTTGCAATTAGCCCAAAATAAACTTTATTTATCCTGTAGGATGAATACATTGACTTCTTAGCTGACATTCTCGATTGGACAGAACAATTCGGACGATTTTATATTATAAGGAAATCTGTCAAAGTTTCACATTTGTGTAACCCATTATACTTCAAAACGAAAAACCTAGTGCAAGAAAAGAACTCCAAGTTATTGTCATTGTTTGACTTGTTAAATTATTAATGTTAAATTTTCCGTTTCCCCCTTTGACATTAACCCTATCATTAAATTGTAAAAATTACTTGGGATTTGGGATTTCGTAAATCCATAAATCCTATTAGTCCAAATACATTTGCTTTTTTCCATTCTATATGTTCACATTCACTTAAGATGGTAGGTTTTACCCTACTTACTTCAAATAGTTTTCATTTCATTCAGACTATCAAGAACGACAGCAGTCTTTGAATAAAGGAGCAAGTATAGTAAAGAGCCGAGGGAGGAAAACTGTCCCTTTCACTCTTACCCTAAAAAGGACAATTCATGACATCTGGGAAAATCGATCAGACTTTCTCTCTCATTAGCAAATTCGTTTTACGATCCATTCCAATAACACCATTGTTGTGATGAAAATCAATAGTAGTAAGTAGAAAACACGTTACTCTCTTGTATTCTTTTCTAACTCTTTGAGCAAGAACCAATCTAAATGGTGGAGGAGAAAGCATTGGGTTTTGGAAAATACGGGACTGGGCTGTCAGAGGATGAATTGTGTTTTGCATCTTTGCTTTTTTCCCTTGGATCCAGACTAGACCACAACTATCGAATTTATTCAATGTAGTGCACTTTGTATTTATTGTCCAATGCTCTGCCCTGTCTATGTTAGTAGCATCAAATCTAGGAGGATTGGAAAACTGTCTCTGTTTCTTTAGATGAAGAAAGGGATGAGATCAGTTGATGATGAAACACTGGGACGGAAATCGTGGAGCAGCAGTTATGGAAGGATGCACGCAAGGACATTAGTGTAGCTGAATCTAGCTCTGTAGAACACTTTTCCTGGCCTCATAACAATGTCTCGGATTTCTGGCTGGGCCCAGCAATAGCCAAGACTGACTAAAACAAGAAATATTATACTTAATCATTTTGGGAAAGGAGACATACGAGTGGCTGCGTACGCTTGTTTTTTTTTGGCGTTGCCAAATTGGTGAAAGCTCGGAGCCTGAAGTAAGTAAGGGGAGACAGACATTTAGAGAATGGGGAAAAGTTGACGGAACAACGTTTAGTAATGAGAGAGTAGGGATCCACACTTTTTCTTTTTCTCATTCACCATTAGATAACGTACGTCAAGGAATGGATATGAGTTTAGTCGGACGAAGGAATAGTTGTACCTACTAATATGTAGTGACAATGAGACTGCCTCTCCCCTTTACCGAATTCCAATTTCTCTACTCACAATCTCTCATGCATTACGTATTATTGGCACGTTCCTCTCGTTTTACCACCTTTCTCATTTGTATTCATCTAGGCGATGGGGGTTGGAAGTATGGCTGACGGACTGGGTGGGCATCTCCTGTCAGAACACAAATGTGAGAAAGTCAATATGAGAAGGCCCTCAGATCTTATTAGAGAAATTTACCTCTTCGTCTCAACCAGAGTTTATCAAGGATCCTCAGTATTACGATCCAAAGTATTTTTATACGTGCTGCTCCCTCCACTTTTTACTTTCTTTTCCTTTCCCAGCCGGAAGAATCGGATTTTTTAACTAAACCAGAGAGTCAAATCTGCATGGCACAGGAAGGCATATCCTTTCTCTAACAATGCCAGCCCATGTGAACTCTGAACTTACACATGTCTTGGCTCGATAAAACTAACTTGATTGAATCGCATTGTAAATTTTATGTAAGGCAACAAGTCTTGAATAAGAAACAGTTCATGAACTCTTCGCTATCGTCTTCAAAATCAACTCATTATTACTTGACACTGAAGAAAACTTTTCAGATATTTTGTAAGGCCGAGAAAGAATATCACAATCTGGCTAGGAAATGAGAAATGTTTTTGGTATGAGATCAGAATATAATTTTCTTAAATTTACTTTTATTTAATCCGAACGTCAATCCGGTAGCGACAATAATAATTAATTTCAACAAACACTTATGCATTACTTGTATTTTTTTGTTCATACTTTCACTCATTGGCGAGTAAATTTCTCTCACACATTGAATATTGAACAAACAACAAACATTGAACTGGTTCGAAGATGAAGTAGGAGTTTAGATTTTTCCAGGAAGTCTTTTTGCAGGGGTGATGCTCAAAGTGTTGGTGTTGAATTTATTAAATGTATTCATCCAGACTTAATTAAGTGAGGTGTAGAAAAGCGGGAAGGGCCAACCGAATGTTTTTGTTTGACATTTCATCGGATGGATTTGTGATTGGTTGTTTTTTTCCCATATTCATTTCCTTTGAGTTTTGTTTAGACAGAGAGGAGGAGGAGAACGGCGGGAGGAAAGAAGAAGGAGCTGAGTACAGAGACAGGTAGATCAGAAGCTCGACCATGTTGCATGGCGGCAGGCGTTTCTCCTGTGGTGATCATAAATCAGAGAATGAGATCCTGATCCTTAGACTCTCTCGAGAAGGCGAGAGAAAGTGTCTGAGAAATTGTCGAGTCGTAGGACTATATGTATTCATCCATGCATGGCAAAAAGGAAAGTAGGTAAAGGAGGTGCTCTATTATCCACCGCATCTCATAATGATTGTTGGTAAGTAGATGGATATAAATTAAGTGAGCGGATAGATAGTTGGAGGGAAGGGAAGACTTAAGCCGATTTTGGTGTCGAGAGCAGAATAAAAGATTACCATTTAGAACGGAGACGAAGACTGTGGCCTTCCCAAACCGACCCATGGAGCAAGTGTAAAGTCCAGAGTCATTCCGATTCACATTGGCAACGTAGAGCTTGGAGACACCAAAATCATGTCGTACTTCACTTTTTACACTGTAACCACAGAAATACAGACTTATGACTTTTAAGGATCCACCATATCTCAACCTCAATCTGTCTCAAATTCATCCTTTAGACCCTTTTCTCCCAGCAAATAATAAGGGCTTTGAACTCATGAGGAAATCTGATTGAAAAGCTACGTGAAAACTAAGTTGTAGGAAATGGGAATAAGGCAATTCACCTGAAATCCCTACCTTCACCTTATTTGCTCCTACTTACTCTTCAATGTCCTCAAGAGCTCTTGGCCCAAAAATAGAGAAACAGAGGAAGAAAGGAAAGCCGACCATGGCTCCGAGCCTTCCTTTCCCCTAAATCACAATCTCATAAATACACTGAGACTAATCCACAGTTCTCACAAATCTTCTTCATTTCATTTCCAATTTTGATGATATGTTGCGTCTCCCCTACTCAGCGTTAGTAGTCGTAAACTCTCATACCAGAATATACATTTGGAAATCTGAGCTACGAGGATAAAATAAATCTGAGCTTGCCTGATACCACCGCGGTATGTGTCATTATTCATGAGTCGAGATGTAGACCCCTGTCCATGCGTCCATTGAACCTGGCCAAGCAACAGAATTGCAATCTTATACTAGTTATAACTTATAATAAAATTAGATTTATTGATATTTCAAACATTCATCATATTTCATATTGTCAGAAGTTTTTGTTTTTTTAAAGTTTAGCTCGAGTGGTAGTTTCTATTTTTCAGACTATTTACTATTCAAAAAATATGAAAACGGACTTACGTGTTGAGAAATTCCTGGACCAACTTGTCTTACGATGCAACGGAGCTCAAGCGTGGAGTCTGTTTTGAATATTTTGTCCTTCAAAGGCTTCTCTCCATCATCAACTATCTCCACCGTCGGAGCTAGAAAAGGTAATTAAAAAACAGAAGAGAAAACTTCATTAGATGCACACCTTGGCAGACTAAGTATGACCTGAATGGGGTCAGCGGTTAATCTAACTCACCAGTCATGAAATTAACATGTAGTATTTTCTACATTCAGGGCTCTAAGCCTGGGCATTTGCCCTAGCAAAACTTTGGACTACTATGAAACTTAAGAGCCACCATCGCAATTATTCACATGCATTCCATGAGTCCCATTCGCCTTAAGGGAGAGTTACCCAAGCTCTTGAACAAACATTTTCATCCTAAAGAACACAATTCGGATTGCTCTTACTTTCTCCGAACTCCACCAATCTCTGGTCTGTTCTGAATTGTCTGAATAGCGACCTGTCCCATTCAAGTCAAGAACAAACCATGGTAAAATAATCTATTCCTTAATGCTATGTGTTTCGAAATATCTAGCTCCTTCTACATGTAATACCAACTAGCTTGAGTCAGGACCAATAGAACTACATAAAATGCAGGCTAATGTATAGAAACAATAGTTGAAATTTCAGGATTTGATTTACATTTCACCGTAGCCAGATCACAAGACATTCATTTTTGTTCCTTTTTTGAATCGCTAAAATGTGTGACAACACGGCGGAACTGACGTGTGACGGAACATGGTTCCTAAAATAATTGATCGGACAGCAAATCAAAGTCGTTCCATAAAATACATGATTAGGGAGAAAGGGTTGAATTTGATATTTTAGTGAACAAGAGACAAAGTGCCAGTTCCAGCTCCAGCCCTATACTTTCTCTCGTGCCTTTTCTCTTCTCCTACGCTCTGTTGTTCTTCACATTTGTTCACAGAAAGAATGAACTGGGACCAACTGAAGCGAAAAACGAAACATATTGCAAAGTCAGGGCTTAGAGTGTTGAGAAATTTCCCTTCATAACTTCATAAAGACAAGATTATGTACTTATGTATGTAGTGTAGGTAGAACAGAGTGGGAGTCCATAGTTAGCTATTTGTATCATCAGTCATTTCAACAAATGGGTTTAGGAATCAAGGAAAATACATAATACACACCCTTTGAATTAGCCCATCATGAACTGAGCAGAGAAAGAAAGTGCTTAAATACTAGAGTTAGAAATGTAAAAACAAAGAGTTAAAACAAAAAACAAAATAAGTTTCCGGCTTTGAATGAATCAACAAAGTCATCTGGGCTTAGACCAAGTTTTCAAGTAAAATATGAACTGAGATAATCTGAGCTCAGCCAAATGAAACATAGTTGCTTACTGGTTCAGGACAGGACAGTTAGTTTTAGTAGGGCACGAGTACTCAAAGGAGGGAACTAAATCTGAGAAAGTTTGTTTTGTCATATTGGATGAAGGAAAGGATGAATTGGTTAAATGGGTTTCATGTGAACGTCCGTCTGTCCATCCATGACTGTTATTTTTTGGAACAACTTGGTTAAAGGCTTGTTCGTTCAACTAGGCCTCCTAACTGAGAGCGGAAAATGGACTCGGGTCCTTCCTTCCGCTGCAATGGATGAACAACGTTGAATCTCTGAATGCCTCCGTCTGGCAAAGGCTAAGACTCCGTCCTACACACTCACAAATGATTGGATAACTCGGGAATGGACGGACGTGTGTGCGTAATGTGCGCTTTCCTTGTCACCAGGAATGACCAAACTATGCTTCCGTATGAAAAGTTTTCTTGATCCTGAGCCAAAATACAACCCAGAATTTTCCATTCATACTTCGGAAATCATTAATGTTTATGCCCTCCCAGCTAAGCTCTTCGCGTGTGACAAACAATGAAGTCCAAACTCCCTTATGCTGGATGAAAAGAAAGATTTCTAGGAATCGATAATCTATTGGCTAGACCTATCCAAACTAAAAGATTTCTTCGCATACGAAATTGAACTGAAATCTACCATATTTTTCCTCTGAGCAATGAAAGTAAATAGAAAGTTTATCTAGAACCCACAAAAATCGAATGCTTTTTCAGCCAATCTTTGGAACAATCTTTTTGCGTGCGAATTTTGTGGAAAAATACTGAACGATTAGGTTACATGTTAGGAACATTCCAAATATATGCAAAGTTTAAATTTTGTAATGCGAGAACAATAAACATATTTGTTTAAACTGCCAAAGTTCATAACACAAACTTTGTATTTCATCTAATTAGTTCGAAAAAAAGTGCTTTTATCATGAATATTTATTACGAAGCTCAAGGTACAAATTTTTAAAATAAATTCCACGAAACCAATTCTAAATATCTCAATACCAATAAATTTTAGTCAATTTTTTGAATGGCATGCATAGAGCAAGTTTGTTAATTTTGTATGGTATTCCGCACTCGCCTATTTACGCTGAGTAGGTTGTTCAGAAAACTAGCGTCTGAAATAGTAAGCCCCAATTTATTAACAATGCAAATTTTGTCAGATTGGATTGTGCTGATTTTCAAGGTAAATGACATAGTGAATATCGGAAGATAGTCGAATTTTTGAAAAAAATGTTAGAGGTACGAGGTTCTATTGATGGAATTGGCCCGTGGCAAGATTAACGTGGAATGAAAATGAAGAATCTGGGTCGTGACTAAAAATTGCCTGAAAGTCTTTGGGAACAACGTTCGGATAAGTCAATACGACCATGGCTGCATGCTGTAACGACAAAATCGTTCTTTATGATCCCATTTTCCAAGTTCTACTTACGTAGCCTGACAATGCGTCAATTCATGTGAAAAGAAAGTGTAGGATTCAAAGGATAACGACTTTCACAAGGAACGTGCAGTTCATAGTGTTTGTCCGGGATCTGAATCGAAAATATAACATATCATATATAAATTCAACCTAATATTAATAATGACAATCATTTTCAATAGTAACAGTCAGTTCTTTAAATATGAAAAATCGTTTTTTTCTGTTCAGGATTAACCAGCGTCTCAAAAAACAACGACCCAATTTGTGAAATAAAATTTGAATATTTAGAAATTGTTCAGCAGTGTAAGTCCATGTGATATGAACAAAGAAATGCTTTAAATAATTTTGCCAGGCATTCCACCTACATAATTTAGTTCCAAGTGTCTGCATTTAAAGTTATCCAAATACATTGGCCATCCAATAATAATTATTCCAAGAACATTTATTCTACAAAGCCCCTTTTTGAAGTGCTGCGAATTGAATTGAATTTACTCAATGCTTTTACCAAAACTGGGGAGTCCAGCGGTTTAAATTAAATAAACAACAATCCATCCCACAAGGCTGGACACAGATCCCACGAACGTACGTACGTATGGATTTAGAACATGAAGGATATTTTTGCATATTTTTAATCAGATTAGCCTCTCACGTACTTAAATTGGTGAAAAACATTTTGCTCTGCCGTGGTGGTTGTTAAGGTGGGTGCCAAAACAGGAGATTAGTTTTGAGTAATCCTGTATTCTCCGGTTCACCCGGTGTAGGACTTGAGTTGGATGAGCTGAGCTGGGTTTGGCCGGAGGACGAACCTTATGTTGATTCATGGGATAAACTATAACAACTTTATTCGTATACTCAATTCGATCTCCAGCCCAGGTTTGTTCCTCTTCTACTACTTGGTTATGCATGGATGTGAGCCATCCGTTAATTGCAATTAGCTCTACCCTTCTCTTTCATCCAGGGGGAATGTTCGATTATGAATTGGAGTTCTCCTCATATTCATTTAATCTCTAGAGCCAGGAATTTCTGAGTGGTTCAGCTCAACTCACAAGTTGAAAGCTGTCGCTAAATGTCACATTTTATAAATAATTTCATCAACAGAAGCCTTCTACTGAACATCTAAACTGTAAGTTTCGTTTTAATTAAATTGCATGCAATTCAGTCCCAACTTTCCAAATCCGTTCACTTGACTTGTGCTAAATTTAATTTAGAGATAAATAGTGTAATATGTATTCATGCTTCGAGTTTCGGACTCGTAATGCTCTAGGTCTTGGTGTAGCAGATAGACATATTTGAGTTTGATTGTCTACTGTACTTTTAGTCAGGACTTCAGTAGCACGTTAATCTGTAAATGCTTTGCTTAAAAATTACGATTATCCCGAAAAATTGGAAGATCGTTACTTTTGTACCCTGATCTTGTTAATTGGTTATTCTTAAAACAAATTTTAACGTTTACTATTAAAATGAGAAAATTCGAGTAGTAAAATTGTTTATTTTTTAGAATTATTGAAGAAATGTGTTCCTGCACCAAGTTTGAACAACTGTACATGAATTTCGGGACAACTGCATTGGATATTTAATGAAACAGACTTGAAGTAGAAGCATTGTATCTGGGACAGCGGAGGATTTGCATTCACTTGGAAGAATCTAAAAGTAAGTTATACTCATAGTTTGCTTTGGAAATTATAGACTTAACCATAATGTTTGAGTAATTCCTCTCTTGGTCTTTCAACTTCACCCGAAGCACGGATGATTGCTTATGTATGATGCACTAGGGAGTGAGAATGTGTTTCAGGTGAAGGAGTATTGAGTTTCAAAACACTTCTCTAGTTAAGACTCTTCTTCAACTTTCACCATAAACTTCTACCACGGGAAAGGTTGTATGAGGAGACATATGTAGCAATTCAAGCGAGAACACCACGGCTCAATAACCAGTACCCTCCTCCCTTATGGTTGAATGATAAGGAGATTTATAATCATTTAGCAAATTTGAGAAAGTTACAGAAATATAGAGCTAACTGAGTTTGTGGAATTCAGGATCTTGGATTCCTTTTCATTTAATTTCTAACACTACCTTCTACTCTTGTTCTGATCTTGACAGAATAAGGAACAGCAGCGGAGAGAAGGAAGGCGTGGGACTGAGTCGGAGAAAAGTTTCAAGAGTCCTTCTTTGCTGAAATGGAGAAAGGAGGGTGAGTGGAGTGCTATTATTCTTTAGGAAGATATGTGTGGAAGAGAGTGAAGGGAAAAGGATGAGTTTTCGGTTGAAGATGGAAAGAATGGTGGACTCAAGATTAAATAAAGACAAGAGTGAGCTTAACTCTAAGGATATCTGAAACCACCTAAGTCCCCAGATGCTAGAGAAAATCTAGTCTTTCTAAACATAACACAACAGAAGAGTCCAAACATGCATCCACCTCATTTCCCTGACTTCAACTCTACCCAGGGTGCCTAGTTTTCTCTTAGAAGCTAAAAGCTTAAGCTAACCTAAAAGTCCAATTCTCTTTTAAATTAATGAACTAAAACAAAACGAATCAATTGTTCAATGGTTTGCTCCAATTTACCAGTCAATTAATTTCGAACTTAAGCGTCCTACTTCCTGAACTGACTGGGTTACCGGGGCGTTCGCCCACAACCAACCCACAATCGCTCGATGCAATGGATTACCCTTGGTTCCCTAAAGCGGTTCCTAATATCCCATTGCCATTGGTTCTAGTAGTCATGACTGACTGAGTCTGAAAGCAAAAAGAGGAAATGGTAGTCTAATGTTGTGGACCCATGCTAAGCAAAGACACACATACACCTAAAAGTAGAGAATAGGCGTAGAGAACTAAAAGGAAAACTTAATAATGGAGAAGGGAGAGGAGTGCTTCTTATGCAAACGTATTTAGAGGGAAAGAGATGAGCTTTGTGGGATGATGGTTTTATAAAGACATCCTTCCACATGTATCTAAGGAAGGTCGAGCCAGAGATCTTTTCATGGACCCTTGCCCTCCTTTTCCTCCATGGACGGAGAAAGCATGTAGACCTAATGACTGACTCTTGTGTACTGATGGAGCCTAGAACCCCAAGAATGTCTTCGTCTAAACTACTCTCACTAGCGCGGTTCTTGCCCCCGAAACATTGAATGCAAAACGCTATTAAAAGAGTCACAAAATCTGAGCAAGTAGCAGAATGTTCTAGCGTAGTGTGTCTATGGTAGACTACTTAGGCATAATAAAGTAGTGGCTTGAGACTAGGATGGCAATAAGGTTGACGGGACAAGGTTTTTTTCTTTGCAGGGCGGAATAAGGGAGATAAGGATGAGTGAAATAAATCCATGAATGAAGAGGAATAAACTGTTGGAAGACAGAGAGTGGAAACATGACAACTGATTGGATTCGGATTTGGACAAGACGACATCAAAGGAGAGTAGAAGGAAAAAGGAAACGGAGAAGCCGTGACATCGGTAAGAGAAAGCAAGACTTCCACCCTTTCTCTGATATAGGACATTGCATTCAATGCTTTCTCCATACATCTTAGCTCCTCTCGCTGAAGAAGAGTGAAAGACACAAGAGAAAGCTGAAATTACAAAAACTATCTCTTCCTTCTTTCTTACGTCCGACAACCCACAAAAGCATTCCCTCCTACTCATTCTTGGATTCATTCCCGAGATTTTTCCTTTCCGCACTCCCAAGTCTTAATGTCACGGGAGTGAAGTCCAATATCACCCTTCTTGGGACTCTGTGCAGTGGAAGCTGTTCTTACAACTGTCGCTCACTTTCACTAGCTTTACATCCTTCCATTCTCATTCTGTCTCTAAATCACTAAATACTTTTAACATTACTATCACAGAAGTCTCCTATCTGAATGATTAGACTATTCACTTTGAACAACCTTAAACAATTCTGTAGAATCATATTATTAATGCCTTTTATAGATACAGCTACCATATTATTGCATCAATTAGAAAGTCACCCTTGTATTGAAAACTATAAAAACCATTTTTCAAATATTAGGAAATCAATATTTTTAAATTGATTTTAATCGTAATCTAGAAAGTCACTGCATTACAATGTACTTGAATGTCTTATCTGCCATTCATGTCTATCAAAAATTCTGCACCCACGCCAACTTCGTTTGCTATGCCGAGTTTGATCTGGAATCGCGGTAATTTAGAAGCATTTGCCAAGCTGGGCGGCTGGGTCGTATTTTTTGACTCAAATGTAGTAGTTATTAGAATTGAGGAAAAGATTAACTGAAGACAAAGTCTACTTATCTATCCTGAATAGGACTTCCTTTGAGCAAGTCTACACAAGTACGTCAGCAAATTACCATTCTACACTTTCGAGACAGTCTTTTAGTAATAGCATTATAAAAAAAACCTTTGGGTTGAGTACCACCAATGTAGAATTTAATGTCAACGGATTTTGCGATGACATTCGCTCTGTATTAGAGGTGCACTCAAATTCACAAAGTTTAGGCTTATATGCATTGATAAGAGGATTCTATTCGTCCATTGTTCAGAAGGAGAAAAACGAACAAGGCACTTAGTTAGATGTAATTGGAAAAAAGTTTTTTTCTTACCCACAACGTTGAGAGAATATTGGAGTATTTTCGGGGGGTGAGTTGAGATTTGACATTGATAAGAGCCGGAAATAGCACGTTGGACAGAGTTCAGTCGCAGTTGCCAATTGTTTGGTTGCTCAAACTCCAAACTAAAGCCGCCGTTGGGAGCGTATGTGGCTGGACCGACGGTGAGCAATTTCAGATTCCCTTTCTCGTCTCGTTTCATCCAGGAAACCTGGAGAAGTGAACACAATCTCATTAATGACCTTAGCACTGGCATAGAGGCTCCACGTCGACCATAGGTCCAAGGCAAACAAGAGGGCGAGAAGAGCAAAGAATCTTCTTTCCCTACCACCCCGTACTTCCACTTCTATGCTTCTATTCTCCTATCTCCCGTACCCAAAAGAAATCCAATGGAGGGAAAAACCATTATCGTTAAATTGCATTTTTAAATTAGATTTATTGACCGTTGACCAGATTCTTTTCAGGAGTGTTTGGACTCGTTCACTTTTCTCATTCTCTTTTTCTCCTGCACTCGGCCACTTTTGGCTCATTGAACTCATTCACCCGTCTGTCCCATGACTGACAAGACGACTCGTCTCCTGCCCACCCTATTGTTTGGGAATTGTTAAATAAACTGTAAAAGCTTATGAGCTTATTGGTCTTGAGGGCGCTCACTTGAGGCTAGCCCTCCTTTTTTCCCCTGAGTTGAAGGTTGAAGGGTGCGCCGAAATCTTTTTCTTTAGACTAATATGGCGAATCGACATGGGAATCGTCAAGCGGGAGGTTTTTCTCTTGACATCCTCTTCTCACACTTTGTCCATCTGGGAGGCCAAAGAAACACTCATGGAATGGATAGTGCAAGGCTTTCCAAGAGTTCTAGCACCCCATTTTCAATAAGTGTCTGCCCTACAGTGTCACAGATGAGAGTGACGGGAACAAATGCAAGTCGCCTGGATTTGGACCTGTCACTCTCGCCAACTTGATCAAATATGGGCTTCTACCCTTACGGCCATGCCTCTTGCTCTCTGTATCACTCATAAATCATTTTGCACAGCCCAGCAGCAGCAGCCACACACACCATACGCACTATTCATGCATGTCAAAGGATCTAAGGACCAAGTCCTTTGGTTGAGCCTTCCTCAGAAAATCAGCTTAGCCTTCTCCCACGATCGTGTGTTACTCTTCATTACGTGAGTCCTAATATTCTGCTTAACACAGATTTACATTGAAAGTGATACGAGAATGAGAGGACCAAGTTGATTGGGCCAGACTCTCAGTTGTTGATAGCCGGAAGGAAGCTGATTCAAAAGGAGGAAAAGTTTCCTGGTGTGTCTTGGAATTGAATTGACATATCCCATCAAGGGATTCAACGGTCTGGCTGCCACCCGGGATTTAAAGGAGATCAAAGAGGTTTGCACTCACCACTTTATCCCCCAACCGATTGACACGGCAGCTGAGAAAGACGTCTGTTCCTATTTGCACCGTCATGTTTGTCGTCAGGGTCGCATTGCGGTCAAAGTAAGGGAGAGGTTCCAAAGTCTGACTATCATAGTCCTCCCCTTCATGGGTATTATCTGCAATCAAATAAAAAACAATCATATACTCAATAAAACAATTTTTTAGCTATTAATAGCATCCTTACCGGCAACGATAAAGGCTAACCGAATATAGAACAAAATAAATTTAGTTTTAAACTCCATTTTCCAAAGTTTATGATGGACTAGACCACAACTTATCAAATATGTTAAAGTAGAGAGGCAGAAACACTTTCAACTGTCTAACACCCATGGGTTGGAATCTTATCACGTTTAGCTTTATTCATTTCGCTTCAATTTAAAGTCTGTATAGATTAAACTTTATTTAACACTTAACTGCCCTATTCATGCGTGCGTCAGAGTTTCAAGCTGGCCTTCAGACTGATCTTGGTTTTATCAAAACCTTAACCACAAGGAAATTTGTTTGGCATTCTACTGAATCAATATTTGTTACTTTATGGACATTTTTGCACACGCATTCTCAAGGCATATATTTATTAAGTAATAAATGCCTGGGTATATTTAAGTTTCATTATAAATTTCATGAAGGAGTCTACTGTGTTTCCTTTGAGGAAGAAGAGATGAATGGTTTTAGTAGTTCGTTTAATAAGAAAACGAGGATTGAGACGTTTTCGAATGACTATGATTTTAATTTCCGTCTGAGCAGAAAAGTTTGGGAGTGGTTAGGTGGGAAGGGTTATATGATGGGATGAGTGCGGGTAGTTGTGGCAGTGACTAATGAAATACTGTTGATGAAATGCGAAAGTTGTCGGTGGTGGGATGGTAGCCGTCTTGGGCCGCACGAGCTGAGAACCAAAATGCGTCTAAGGAAAGGAGTTGAAGAGTGTAATTATTCGTGAAAAAGTTGAGGATTGAGACACAGGGACCAAACTCCAATCTTCCTACTCCCTTTATTCATTATAAATGAAAGATAAGAACAGAATTGGAGAAGGAAAATTGTGAGCAAGGGAGAGAGAGGAAAAATTAAGTTTTTGCTTAATGCGAATCTTGGATAAAATTTGCCCGAACCTTAAATCATACTAAAAGAGAGACAAGGAAAGTGAGGCATGAACCCATCCACTAACGTACCTTTCATTCTTTGGCCATAAGCTCCCAATGTGAAATTAGCTCGTTCCCACACATGCATACTGAATTCCCTGTTCCTACACTTGGTCACATCAAGAGATGAAGAAAGTGTTAAGGAATCACATTATGAGACTTATAATTAGAATGGTCTCACTGGGAATAGAAAATAATGGGTTGGAATTCTAAGCCGCAACAAAGACCCAACCACGTACTTGCTTCTCCACTAAGATTTCACATTCGTTTATTCTCAGAACAACGTGGTGGATGATATGGTATTTTGGTATTTGGGGTGAAAAGTTGAAGAGGTTGCAGCATTAGAAAATAAGTTTTGAAGAAATTGCAGCCAAATTGATTAGTTAATTAAGCTCAATTTGTTCAATGAAGCTTGGTCTGCATCTGCTCAAGTTTTCTTACGACCGTTGAGGGAATTCGACAGTTCTTTTCTAAATGGAATGGTTTTCATCAAGTTTTCCATTTCGATTTCGCATCATGAAATCTTGGGATCGGTCTTTTCCAAATCTCCAACATATATTTCCCAAGTGTCAAATGTCCTCGCTCAGTATTATCACCTTACATCATCCTCTTTATTCCTTATGCCTTGGATACGGGATTGCACAAGTCGTCAAGCACCAGCTTGGGCAAAAAGAATGTCAGTCTTTTCTTCCATTTCCTTTCAGAGGAATAAAAGACGTCTGTATGTAGGAAAAGTGTCTTAACCTTCCCCTAGCTCAACTTTAAAAGTCAACTTGTGAACTTTGTCATATCAGCCCGTCTGCAACGAGGAGTCAGCCGGTCTTACTTTCCTTGTATTTAGAAAAAAAGGACGTTTTTTCTTTGACGTCCAAATGGTTGTTTGAAACTCTGAACGTACGTAGAAGACGAATAAGGTGATCTACTTGTAGGCAGTCAGTATAAGGAAGGATATGGAATGTGTGCCGCATGGTCGGTCAACATATCAAAAGTTTCCATCTATTAATACGCGATTGAGTCGACGGGATCCGATCCATGGGATGGCAATGCCATACTTTCACCTCACTCTACCAGACTTTCCCTCCAACTTGTCTCTCTGCTCCAGTCTCCCTCAAATTCCCACTTTCAAGTTTTCAAGACAATGCCACGCAATTCTCTCTTCTCCTTCAACCACGGCTCCTATCCTATCCCATCCAAAACCTATCATTTGATACTTGATTTTTTTTCTAGAGTTCCCAAATACTTGCGGAGATTTCCTTCCCCTCTGTCACTCCCGAGTTATTGCTTTCTCAACTTTCCAATACCTTGGAAAAGAACCATAGCCTTGTTGGGCCAGGCGACTAGGGCTTTTCTACGTTGGACAAAACTATTATTTGAAAAGTCCAATAAACACTATTCTCTCCGCCAAATCCTGTGTTTATAGAAAAGTTAGTTTGAATTTGATTATGCAATGTAGTATATGGGAAAGAGACAGATGGGTGCCGTGTCCCTCGGATGAGACTTGGACCAGATGTTGATCAGCAAGTTGACGTTTTTACACTTGATCTCTCTCTCTCTGGACTTGTTCGCATTTCCCTACAGGTTCCCTTTCCTCTGAAGAATGGAGGTAGGGAAAGTAAAAGGAGTGTTTGAGGTGACCAGGAGTGGATATGATATGGGAGTCATTCTTCATTCACACCATATGTAGACCCCGTAAATATGACAAGGAATTGATCGGCGGCATATTTCATGGACAGCAGGCAAGCTGGTCCGTAGCTCTCACCCGCCCGCTAACCATAGCCTACTATGTCTGTCCCATATTTTGAGCTGATAGACCAACCAAGGTTTTTCTTTCAACATCCCGTTCCATCCCTTCAGTTTACCCTACTTTCTTTCCTTTCTACACTCCGGGTTCCTTCACTTTAACTCACGTCCATGGAACAAATTATAGTTGCTGGACATAGTAAGTAAGGGAAGATTTCAGACAACCTTTTCCCAACATCCTCCTTGCATTCGTCATTCCTTAACTCAAATGTTCAGAAGGAAAAGAGTTAAAGATGATATTTTTCAATCCGGTCGAGGACAGAGCCATAGTAAAGCTGGACACGGACGTGTAATATATATTCCTTTCCCTTACCACTTTTCTTTTCCTTCTATTGGCCCTCCTACATTTACTTACTCAGGGCTCGACTTAGACTTTATTTCATTTTTTTCTCATCCGTTGAAGCTGGGATGAAAAAAAAACTCAGACTCGGACATGGAAAAGAAAGAAAAGAAGAAAAAAAAAGCAAATAAACTTTCACGAATCGTATTTCTCCTCTGGGTCCCATCCTAACACCCTTGCACTTCTTTTCTGGTCTGAAATGAACTTTGTTTGTTGCATTCTATTGTTCCCTCCTCATTCAATCTCAGCCAGTACCACTCAAAATAACTGTTAGTTTAACCTTTTTCTTTTCCGTCCGCATGGGACTAAGTAAGTAAGAAGTGGTTGACGATTTTGAACTAGGCCAAAGGTTCTCGAAGAAAAATAATAGAGGTATATAAACGAATTTAAAATTTGACGTTTGAACCAAATGTTATTCTATTTCATCGCATCAATGAGATAACGTCACGTATTCTTTATTATTCAATGGTGCTTAGGTTTTGGCACCTGTGAAATGTAAAGTCGTCAGGAGTTGTTTTCAACTAATCCGCAGAGCTGAGGAATAAAGTGGAAGTATTTTTCTCTTTCGTAGCTTTGAAGAGAGGAAAGAATGAAAATGACAAATGAGGAAATGGAGATGGCTTTGAGATGGATGAGAATATTCATGGCTGAGAGATTAAAGGGAAGGTCTGAGGAGTGAAATTGTGAGGTGAGCTTACCGCTTTGAAGTCTCACTGCTTGACAGAGAAGAAGAATCCAAACTAGCACGGACCACCGGAGACACATTAGAGAAGGAATGCAAGAGGAAAGCATTTGCACATAGAGCATCAGATCCATTCAACCAACCAGAACTATCTAACAAACGAATGACTTTCCCATTGACGACCCTTTGGAAATAATTGCAGGTAAGGACAAGGATTAGCAATAATTGTCTGTCTCTTGCATAATAATTCAGTTAACAGAATTGTTCTTCGCTCCATAAATCTGCCATTCTGTCCAAATGGATTTTAAGGAAGATAGCTGCGGATTCAATTTCCACTTCAACCCATTTTCCTTCCACTCAATAATCAAGGTTAGTCACAGATCCATTTTTCACATGAAAACCCAAGGTTTTTATACTGGTAGTAAAGAATGAATGCACTTAATAAATTTTCTTTGTTTGTCACTCTTGTGCCTAACTAGGTTAGCAGATTGAACTCTGGAGAGAAACTGAGCCCGGTAGAAGGGAATAAGAGAGAAAACATGGAATTTTTGAGATGAGCGCCGTCGCAATTTCATGCTGATAGCTTTCCGGGCCTCTTCTCCTTCGTCTTTCGAGATGAGAATAGGCTTCAGTGCCTGGAGTGAATGAGGGAAGTCAGGAACGTGTATGTTAGTGTGTGGGTACAACAACCGGATATACATCCATGTGAGCCTCTCCACGACTCCAATAGGAGAGATAGATCTCAGAGTGCTACTCGTTATGCTCCATGAGGAAGAAGGATTCATACACAGGAACAGAAATCCTCTCAAGAAACTTTTCCGTGACTGGTGGCGACCGGGACACTGGAGAAACCACTCGTCGTCATCCTGAAAACAAGACTAGGCTCAAACAAACACCTCGCATCCAAAGGTGTTCACTCTCAGATGTGTTTCTTTCTTACTTCCACTAATTCCATCTCCAAACCTTTCCAACACAAGGGGCACAAAAAGACAGAAAATGATGGAGCAACTTCACCCTAGAGTTTTCCTGAATGTTTTATTCCATTCCTCTTTGTTTTATCCACGTGTAGTTTCTCTTGTTTTCTGGAACACTAGGACATCGTCTGATCAGTCCAAGTATTGGGCACAAAATTTCAATACCAATTATTTCACTTCATATCTACCTGATTAATGTAAATAATTCAGATATGTTTAACTTATTTGTCATTGGTTATTTGTGCTATCAATATGGAAAGATTATATTTATGAATATTTAACGGTAGTTTCAGTTTCGGACTAAAATAGTTGGAATTTTCTCTGTGCCAACATTTGTGTACAATTAGTCGGGGAAAAAAGTTTTTGACAAATTCACCCGTATGACTTTTATCCAGGCATTCAACAATGTTTGTTTTAAATCTTATTTTTGAGTTTTAATTTGATAAGCTTCTGAGCGTAAAGCCTTTAAAAAAGAAAGCACATTTTCAAGAATATTTCCTTCATATTACGGATTATCATTTATCTATGTACTTTATTAAGCTCAGTTCCCTGATTACTGTTTTTGTTATTTATATTATCTTATTTGAGCTTTCTTTATTAAACAGTCTACAAAATAATTATCAAAATCACTGCGTAGTTGGAATTCACTCAAACACATCTCGTTCTGTACGTTAGGGTCAAAATTACAGAGAAATTAAGAAGGGAAATGGATATCCGGACTGGGATGTATCTACATCTCATCTTGAGCTAAAATGTGCATTAAGTAATCGGGAAATGGACTTGGTTTTTCTGAACTGTCTTCTACAAAAGGAGGATAAATCCTCTTGTCGTTCTTAAGAAAAAAAATACCTTAGCTAGATTTCATTGTAAGTAATCAATTTCATCTATGCTATGGGTTGAAGGAAAGCAAGTAGAGCTGCTGCATAGAAAGGAACTGAAGACGGAGAAAGCATCACTTGAGTAGAAGCACTCACCTCAGCTCAACGTTTATCAACACACGCAGTACACACGAAGGGTCTAACCAACTGAACTATTCCCTCACTTAACTATGTATCCTTCAGACAGACGGACAGACAGACAGAATGGACCTTCTCTCGTCATCCTACCAATCCCATCAACTCCTTCACATACGTAGAAACCGTCGTACCCATTAACCAAAAGGCTCATTTCTTTAAATGGACTCTCAACTTGAGACAATCGAAGTAAATAACCCTTACTCTTCCAAGTGCAAAACATCATGTAGAAACACAAAAACTTTTATTTGGAAATTTTTTTACACATTGTTACACAAACATGATAAAAAACATTTTCTTAAGCATTATTTGGAAATTTGAAAAATAATGCACATACAAATATTTGAACAACAAAGTCCATAATTTTGTATTAGTATCAAAATAAACATAAAAAATGTATTACATGTGTCGATTAATTATAGACAATTATAATTATACATGCGTAAGCATAATTACACGACGCACTAAGTCTTGTAACTCGGGACAGTATTTTGATATGAGTACTTGCATATGTAATTTTGAACCTGTGACTAGTTGCAGAATGACTGCACACGCCATAAAGTTGAGACTGTTTCAAATTGGTGTGTTTGGCGGATAATCCCCAAGGACTTTTTAGAGAAGAGAGGACTAGTAGTTTGACATGTTTTTCAGATATTTTAAGAGTTTTGGAGGAATAGATTGGGGAAAGGGTGTTCGATCCATCATCATGACACAAAGATAAGGTGTGTGTGGTGACACTTCATTCTAATCATTATCAGATAAGCTCTATTCATAAAATTCACAGTAAGAAGTTTGACAACTCAGTTCATTTTGCTAGGAGAGTTTTGCACGCGAGATCTGGATTTTAGTCTCTTCGTTTTTTCCCTCTAATCATTACTTCCATGCCTATGTCAAACCTTTATTAGAGAGCAAAAAAAGTCTAAGAAAACTGGCGGACTGAGAAGTTCACGTCTAACCTTCCAAAAAATTCAAAATGTGTAGAAATCGAACTAATTTCCTTACATCATTTCTCCCTTCCTTCAACTTTCCTGATTGAACTTATCTCACGTAAAGAAGCTTTTGAGTTTACTCTTGATTTTCACAGTTATCTCTTCAGTTAGTTTAAGGTTTAAGCCATACAATCTCAAGTAATAAAAATTGAATATCTTTCAGTTCGTGTAACTATAAGTTGGAGCTGGTCCTAACCCACTCATTTCCTCATTCGTATAGAATTATTATAATTTCATTCATTCATGCCTTCGAAAACTTTCGTGATTTCTTTTTCAAGTTTATTTTCCTTCAATAAAAGTAAAAAAAAAAGAGAAAGTTGTGTGAATGAGAGGTGACTGAGCAGAGTCCACTGGTTGTACGTTATTTCAGCAATTGGACCATCTCTTGGAACTATGACATTGACGAGATTTCTGTAGAACTATGCACACATGCAATTTATAATTTTCTGTGGAGTCAGCAAAGTCACGTGGAAAGCGTCCGATATCGGACTCTGAGGCAAAATTTTATTTCTATACTTTGTCTCATCCTCACAATTTGTAACTAGTCCGAACTGGTATTTAGCTGGGGTGGGTTGACATATTGCATTTTGGATTATTAATCACATGGCAGTACATGTAATAATTATAGTAGTCCTAGTCCAAATGCCACCAAGTCGATCCAAGTGGAGGATGCCAGCTTGGAATATAGGCATGAGATGGAAGTAATGCGGCTATTGCGTGCATTATGATTTTTCTCCGCTTTTCTATGTTTGGTTTGGCAGGGAGAAGTGGAAAAGTATTCAGTCTAGAATTATGTATATTCTGCCACATAACTTAGGGCAGACAAACAATGTACTCTACAAATTTCCCATCTTCTGGGAAATCCAAACCTAGGGAGCTAGTTCTCTAAGAGGGAGTAACTTTTTCTGTATACTAGGGAGTGATTATGTTGAGAAAATTGTTCGAATGAGGAGATCAGTTTAACTATCCCCGACTTTCTCCATTTGAGTCATGCATAACACCCTTGACTTGAATTACTTGACTAGGAAGTAGTAGTAGGGCTACATGGACCGTTGCCCTTGCCAATGCTCAGCAAACACTACTACACCCCTTTGGCACGTCTAAAAACTATCTATCCTACTAAGAGTGACTTCAACTTATATTCAAAGTAAGAAGGGAGGCTAAGAAACTCTGATGTTCTCAGAGAAAGCAATAAGATAACTCCCAGTGAATTACGAGGTCACAAAAGAGTGTGCATAGAAATGGACGCGTGTGTGCCATCCAAGCAAACGAGTATTTTATTTCATGGCATTATTGGACATACTCCACTTAAAATAGAGTCCAAATAAAGCAGATTCAATAGTCCTATATAACAAACTCATTCTAGACTACATAGTTTCGTTTTACTTGTGTCATGTTTGATTCTGAGATCAAATTTCATGACTTTATTCGAAAGATTTCTCCACATAAAATTCGTTGTAAATTTGTGTTATAAGTTGAATAAAAATATACCGATAGGGCTAGACATTTTGACTGCTCAAACTTTCCATAATTTTGCTAGAAATATAATTAGTTAAATCCAAATATACTATACCAAGTTCATATCGAAGAAATATCTTGTGACAAACCGTTGTTACGTCAAAATGATTTTTGCAATTTGATTATATTCGAACATTTTCTAAGGTCTAAGTGGAAGAAGAAATGAGGTAGAAAAGGATGTATTGTTGAGTAGAATAAGAAAAACTCTTGTCATGTGTAGTGTTTGAGTGCATGGAGATCGAAATGGAGGCGGGTGAACAGTTATATGATACGTGCGGGATTTGTAAATTGAACGTGTTAGAAAGATTGAAATGATGAGTACGATAACGTGGGAAGAGTGGAGAGTCCCGAAAGCACATTCAGAGACGGAGGACTCAAGTTGGGATGTGCTTCTTGAAACTATGCATGGATCCCATGCATGGGTGGTTAGATGTATAGATCCCTTGTCTTGGGCAATGAGAGTGATCCAATAATCCAACACGATCCTCCCTAATATCATTCTCCTAAACTCCAAAGGGTTAAAGACCTAAAGGATTATATACCTGCTTCAGATTTCCTCCAATTATGTAAGTTTGATCCTGATTCGACTAGCGCAATGGGTAATGCGAAAAACAAAAATTTTTTAAGACGAGCCCATGAAAAAATACTATAGTATTGAGAACAAAATGAAAACGTAGTGTTTAGTCTTATTGCCATCTTTTAGCCTCGTTTAGGATTTTAAGCTGAAGAAAACGAATGAAAGTTGACTGCTGCAGTCAACTGCGGCGAAATTTGGGTTAGACGGAGGGTATCATGTATGGGATCTGTGCCAGTAAGTTCTTCTTTGTTGGCTATATAATTCTACTGCTATACTTTCCACTATAAGAAATTGAGTAAGACGAAGGAATGCTGTGGCGTGAGAAGTAGTACTGGTAAGAGAAAGTTAAGAACAAATTTAAATGTACAGTACAAACCACTTTCACCGGTTTCCTTTTTATCATCTGGCGACTGAGGAGAGATAATAATTATAGGACTATACAGAGCAGAGTGCTCCTATAACTGAACTTTCATTTTGAGATTGAGATTCTAGAGTAAAGGAGAAATGGGTGAGTAGGGATATAGTCAACTCATCCTTTGTATTGTCTACCAAGAAGAGAGAGTAAAAAATGGAGAAAGGAAGGGAAAAGTAATGAAAGAAAGTAAGCTAAGGTGTTAATAAAGTATGCATAGAGAAAGCGAAAGGGCAGAAGGTATGCTGAGTACTTTTGAGAGTCTGCAACATTGAACCAGATTTGGATTAGGAGAAAAATGCAGAATAGCAGGAAATCGTGGAAGGGGGATTCTATCGCCTTGCAATCCTACTCAAGTCTAAGCCCACTCAGACTCCATGTGGATGTGCCAGATTAGTGGGAATGAGTCTAATAAACTACACATGAAGGAAAGTGAGACGCTCTGTCATTGCAAGAATGGAAGAAAATAATACCCAGCTTTTATTCCCTCAACCCTAGATGCGTTCAACACAACTGTATGACCTGTGACCTCAGCGGCAATTGCTAAGCCCAGGCAGATGATTAGTTTAAAATACAGACAAGGAATACATTACATCAACTCATAAAAATCACATTACAGATTCTCACAGTTAACTTTGTAAGGGAAAATCAGAATATGATAAATGTAGTGAGCATATATCGCCATTTTATGATTTTCCAGCCCATATCATGGACAACGGGCAGTGAATGTAGGAGTAAAATTGTTATTGCAGCTATTACC